>PISX010003593.1:0-26061 GCA_004024625.1 Mellivora capensis
ATAAAAAAGAATCCAAACAGAAAATGAGGAACTCTATTTCTCCCGGGGTGAGCGTGACTTCCAGCACAGGCCTTTCTGGCCCCGAGAAAGTTTGCCCTAGCCATGTAGTTGTGAACAAATTGAGGTTCCAGGGGCTTCGTTTGGCAGAGTGGGGAGTGCGGAAGCCAGGTGACTACCACACATGGTAGACCTGGCAGAGAGAGGAGCATCTGGGTTCGCCAGCAGAAATAGATGTCGCCATCTGGCACACAAGCCCCTCAGATGATCCCGTTACCTCCCTGCCCTACCCCTTACCCAGGTGGAGCGCAGATGGCATTTAAGATGCATTTGATTAATTTTTTTAATGACAGAGTCCTGGTTTTAAGCAAACCTCGATAGAAGGTGATGTGTTTTGTTAGGCATGTCTGGCAAGGTGGAGCTTAAAGACTAGGGGAGAAGTTTCTGAGGATGGCTTATCTCTGACATGGTTGCTCAGGAGGGAACTGGGTGTCTTCTGTTGGAAGAGCAGAAGCGTAATCCCAGGAAAGCGGCCCATCGGCATGCCAGCTATCCACGAGCAAGTGAAATTGATTCCTGGATGAGAGGTGTCTCTGCAGAAAGATTTCCTGGAGGCACTCCTTGCCAGCCCCTAAATGACTTTCAGATAGGACTTCTGGACATAGACAAATTGTTGGGTGGCTTAGGGGTTGATTTTGTGCAGGATTTGAACATAAATGCCGGGCAGTGGCCATTTGGGATATGGTTAGGAAAGCCAGATGTGCTGTGAATATCTTGTTGGACTGCAACATCTGGACTCTCAGTGGTTCTGGAAGTGGAACTTCCAGAATCTTACTTGGCACTGTGGGATCTTGGAGGAACAGGACACCTGTTTCGATATTGTTGTTGTCGTTTTGTTCGGGCCTCAGTTCACGTGGTCGGGTTGTTCCCCGGCACGTCTCATGGAGCTTCAGCACCCCTGTCAGCAGTCGTGACCTCACGCCTAGATTCCCATCACAGGGTGGCCTTGCGTCCAGTCTAGTCAAAGCTTGACTCTTTGGACTGGAACAAGCCACCCCTTAAAATGCCTCAACCAGTGCACTCTGGAAGCAACCCCCCAGATTGAAACTCCTCGTCTAAGCAAGAGAGGCTTCGATGCAGGAATTGGTTGAGGTATCACTCACCTTGTTCATGCAGGGACGACCTGTCCATGGGCTAAGGAACAGTGCTCCTCCCTTTGAGTCAGATGCTCTTGCTGGACTCGGGGAGGCATGCTGTGCAGAAGGGGTATGTTTGGAATTGGATGAAACTCTGGGCATCTCTTCAGATTCCCTCCTCACACAGCAGATGGCCGGAGGGGCCTCTCAGTCCGTGTCGTCTGTTCTAGAGACCAGACAGTAAAGAGAACCCTAGTTCTGCTGATGATCAATCAGAATTCCACGCCCCACCCCCCTTCAGATCCATGAGAAAGAAGAGGAAGAGTTCAATGAGAAGAGTGAACATGATTCTGGTATCAATGAGGAGCCTCTACTCACAGCAGATCAGGTATGAATGTTTCTCTTGGTTCTTGGGACTTTTTGTTCTTTGGATCAAGAAAAAGTCTAAGTACATACGTGTCGTGTCCATTTAAAGCAAAAGACAAATATTTGGTCTCATGGTTGCCTGGGTCGATGACTTGGAGTGTCTTTTGTACGGGAATTCATTTCTCTCTAGGCATCCGTTTACCCACCAGCAGTAAATAGGAACATCATTCCTGACCCTTGGGTTGGGCAGGACTCATGTTTGATTATAGCCAGAGATAGGCCCAGTGTTGACTGGCTTCAGTTCTTGCTAAGCCTCGGAGTGCAATCTCATTAAGTGAGTTAGGGGAAACCAGAGGGGGAGACAAACCATGAAAGACTGTGGACTCTGAGAAATAAACTGAGGGTTTTGTGTTTGTGTGGGGGGGGTTGGGTGAGCCTGGTGGTGGGTATTAAGGAGGACATGTATTGCAAGGAGCACTGGGTGTGATGCATAAACAATGAATACCGGAACACTGAAAAGAAATAAAATAAAATGAAAAAAAAAAAGAGTCAAGACACTTAAATGAGGGCCCCAAAGACTTATTCTTGCAAAAATAGAGGTGACAGTTGAAGCTTTTGTACGATGGGTATTTTCTCATATTTCACAGAATACCCAAAATGCTGAGCCTTCCAAAAGGAGTCTTAATGGACAGTTGTGTCTTTGTTTAATAATAATAATAAAAAAAAAAGATAGTGTTTGACATTTGATTGAATTAGTTAAATGTTGGCTTTAGTCATTTATCACTTAGGAGGGATTCATCTTGGGTCTCTGGATTCTTTTTTCAACTTTTTGGTCAATGAATATTTCTGGGCAACTTTTTGAGCAGGAAGCACACAAGGTTTTCACAGAGTAGTTCCGAAAAAGCTCCTCCAGGAGCCTGTGGTGCCAGAAAGCACTTTTCGGCCAAAGGAACTCTTTCATATCTGAGGCAAAAAGGTGGGATATAAACAGGTAAGGGTCAAGAGATTGAAGGGCACCAGATGAAAAGAGAAGAGGGCCTGACGGCTCTTCTTGTGAATTGTAGGAGAAATACAATTCAGTGATCCAAGGTGAGCGAAAAGTTCTCTGTGAGAGAAGGAGATAGTCGGCTGTAAAATTTCTGAAGGGGGCTTGTCGTTCGCTTGCATTTTATAAATGGCTTTCAGGAAGCAAAGACTAAGTATTCCCTAAATTTGCTGAATGGAAGTGAGAAGGTGTGGGAATAAAATAGAAATTACTCTTAAGGCGGGCACCCTAAGTCCTCTTGTCCTTGGCCCAGCTGACGTGAAGAAGCCTGCCTCAGAGAGCATCCAGCCCAGTCACAGACAGGGAGTCTGAACCCGTCACAGAACCAAGGACAGACAAATGCACGAGTGCCCTGTCGTGACCAGACCCATCCATGGCCGCCTTTCAGGCTGTCTTTGCTTCTTCCATTTTCTTTATGTGTCAGCAGTTAATGAATGGAGCAGCCCTCCTGGCTTCCTCTGGCGATCCTCTGATTTAGCTCTCTCTTCTAGGAGCAGATCCCTAGTAAGACTGGAGATTACAGCTGGGTTCCTTGGTTCTTTTCTGCTCTCCAGACCCCACCTATCCTTTTGTTATTTTAGCTTCTTGTTTGGCATTTGTGGCTACGCAGCTTTAGCTCCTACTTAGGTGAATTCTGGAGAAGTTACCTCTACCTAAAAAAAAAAAAAAAAAAAAAAAAGCCTCCCCATTTTGAGTTGGTCTAGGAACAGCGTAAGCACTGTAACAATTAATGGGCTGGGTTTTGTGTTAAAGTCTGGGGGATAAAGTGTTTTCCCACTTAGAAATAAAGTGCTCAGCACATTGAAGTAAATGTTCCCTTCCAGGCAGCTCTGCTTTGGTTCCCGAAAGAGGAGTTTATTTCCAATAAAGCACTCATCTAAATGGTGTTCTTGGAAGAGATTTCACATTTTAGAGTGCTTTACATTAACGGAAGAGTGTATGTAAGCCTTTGGTCAGATCTATTTTTATTATTATTTAATATTTATTAAACAACAATATTTCTTTAGGAATCTTATAGGCAGCAAATTAGAAACATCCTTAACTGACCCAAATCTGAGCCGGGATGTCCCCCAGCAGAGACCAGAGTTAGCACTCTCTTGCGTACCTTCTTCAGGTGATTGAGGAGATCGAAGAAATGATGCAGAACTCCCCAGACCCTGAGGAAGAAGAGGAGGTCCTGGAAGAGGAGGATGAGGGAGAAACCTCCTCCCAGGCAGACTCGGTCCTCCTGCAGGAGATGCAGGCCTTGACCCAGACCTTCAACAACAACTGGTCCTACGAAGGTGAGGGGCCTGACGGGCGGGCTTGCTCAGGATGGACCCTCCTGCCTGTGGGTTGGGCCATGGGCACCCACTTCACATGTACCTAGTCGGACCTCCAATCCAGGGAGTTGGCAACCCTTTTCTTACTGGGCGTCAGGAGAGAAGTTAGCAAATTTTGGGGGTGGGGGGAAAGGCAGTCGAGCACAGTCAAAATGGTAAAACCAAGCAAAGGTGAAGATGAAAGCAGAATGAGCAGAAGAAATCAGAACCCCCTGTCCAAAATGAGGCTCCCATGAAATCAAGGAAGAAGGTAATGATCATGATAGCTGGCATTTCTGGAAAGATCTCTATGTGCCAGACCCAGTTCTTCTTCTTCTTTTTTTTTTTTTTTTAAGATTTTATTTATTTATTTGACAGACAGAGATTACAAGTAGGCAAGAGAGGCAGGCAGGGAGAGAGAGGAGGAAGCAGGCTCTCCACGGATCAGAGAGCCCGATGTGGGGCTCGATCCCAGGACCCTGGGATCATGACCTGAGCCAAAGGCAGAGGCTTTAACCCACTGAGCCACCCAGGCACCCCTCCAGACCCAGTTCTAAGAGTCTCTGTTCATCATCTCATTTCATCCCCACCCCAGCTCCATGCGGGTTGGGGTAGTTGAGGGTGCTGAGAGGCGAGGTGGCTTGTTGGATGCCACTGTTGGGGAAATAGAACCACCCAGAAAACCTCCCTTCCCGGGGAGGAGGTGCACGTGTGGGCTGGCGGGGACTTAGAAACACGGCAGAGGGAAGGCGGGCTGGGCAGGTGACGAGGTCCGAACACGGGTGAAAATGGAGGCTGTCTGAGGAACTAAGACTCTGTGGCTCCTAAGAGCAGAGGCCGGTGGAGGGCGAAAGCCGAAGGAATGTGCTCGCGACGACGGGGCTGATTTGGCTGCAGAGCTCTATTCAGGCTGTTCTCAGCCACACAAAGGCCCCTAACATAGCCACGCTCCATGAAGACTCAGGAAAACAGCTCAAGTGCACGAGGACATGGCAAGGGCAGAAGGAGGGGGACAGCTTTAAAGAGCAGAATAAAGGGGGAGGTCGACCCGAGTCAGCAAATACACAGGCCACGGCAGAAACAGAACAGAGAAGTAAAAATGAGTGCTGGGGCAGAAACAAAAGATGTTAGAAAGGGACCAATTTGAGAAGATGCTCACTCTCCCATCCCCCAGATTTTTTTTTTTTTTTTAAGTAGCCTCCATGCCCGCCGTGGGGCTTGAACTTGTAACCTTGGGATGGAGAGTTGCAGGCTCTACAGACTGACCCCACCAGATGCACTCCCCACCCCCCATCCTCAATCTATTTTAAATGAAGAAATCCGAGGGGACAAGAATTTAGGACAAAGTTACCTGTATCTCATTATCTCAGCTTCCTTTCCCTTTTCCCTGACAGCAGGCTCGGTACTGGCCAGCCCGGGTGAGCTTTTCGGCCTGTGGTCCCAGTCAGCCGCACATTTCCCTCGTTTCTGAATTCCTGGGCTGCTGTGCAGGACCGTGGGGTAAATGGGGCCTCAGAGCCCTGTGCCGAGATCGCTGGCTGGCTAGAGCTTGATCAGTTCTCGGGACAAACACCACCTCTCTCCTGCTCTGCAACACATATGTCCAAAACCTCCTCTGAATGTTTTCTCCCCCTGATCTTTGACCCATTTTGCACCAGGAATATCAGAGACACAGAGGAAAACTAAGAAGAGGAAGAAGGGATCAAAAAGTCACATGCCTGTCCATGCACATTTTTTTTTTAAAGATTTTATTTATTTGACAGAGAGAGAGATCACAAGCAGACAGAGAGGCAGGCAGAGGTGGAATGGGGAGCAGGCTCCCCGCTAAGCAGAGAGCCCGATATGGGGATCAATCCCAGGACCCTGAGACATGACCCGCGCCGAAGGCAGAGCCTTAACCCACTGAGCCACCCAGGCGCCCCTGTCCATGTACAATTTTATTTTATTTTTTAAAAGATTTTTATTTATTTATTTGACAGAGATCACAAGTAGGCAGAGAGGCAGGCAGAGAGAGAGGAGGAAGCAGGCTCCCTGCCGAGCAGAGAGCCCAATGCGGGGCTCAATCCCAGGATCCTGAGATCATGACCTGAGCCGAAGGCAGAGGCCCCAACCCACTGAGCCACCCAGGCACCCCTCCATGCACATTTAAAAAAATGATTTTATTTATTTATTTGTTAGAGAGAGAGAGAACACAAGTAGGGGGAGAGGCAGGCAGAGCAGGCAGAGGGAGAAGCAGGCTCCTTACTGAGCAAGGATACCAACAGCATGGGGCTCGATCCCAGGACCCTGGGATCATGACCTGAAGTCAAAGGCAGATGCTTCACTGACTGAGTCCTCCAGGTGTCCCTGTCCACACACATTTTTGTGAATGGAGTTCATGGGTTTCTGTGGGGGCTGTTTCTTCTTCCTCTTCTGTTATCTTGAGAGTGGTGTTCACTTTGGCCGTTGTATATGGGTCCCTTCCTTCCTGGGGGTGCCCCTAAATTTCCCATCCTGTAAGGAGATGGGAGGGGTCCCCTTGGGAGACACAGCCCCAGGAACCATCCAGTGGGTCCTGGCTAGGATGCAGTGGTCACCTGCGGGTCGGTCTCCCCCTGCAGGTCTAAGGCACATGTCTGGGTCGGAGCTGACCGAGCTGCTGGACCAGGTGGAGAGCGCCATCCGGGACTTCTCGGAGGAGCTGGTGCAGCAGCTGGCTCGCCGGGATGAGTTGGAGTTCGAGAAGGAAGTGAAGAACTCCTTCATCACGGTGCTTATCGAGGTTCAGAACAAGCAGAAGGAGCAGCGAGAACTGATGAAGAAGAGGCGGAAAGAGAAAGGTCTGAGCCTGCAGAGCAGCCGGATAGAGAAGGGAAACCAGATGCCTCTCAAGGTACGTGAAGCCCCCCGTGGGAAGAGGAGGTGCGCCAGGCCTCCAGTCCTCGCCATCTCCGGCCCAAGTACCAAGCCTGTGCAGGACCCATAAGCAGACCTGGACTGAGAAGGAGCTGTGAGCAGGACCATGGGCAAACAGTAGGGCTGTAAAGAGAAAGAAGGCTCCCCTTTCTCCTTTCCTCCTCTTGAGGACCTCGGTCTAGCAGGGGGACACTGGACGTGGACACTGGAAAATACTTGTGCGTGGCCTGTGCTTCCTGAGGCAAGACCTTAGAAAGAGGGGGGAAGACAGTTAGTACTGAGGAGCACTGTGCCCTGGGACTCTGGTCAGCATCCCGGCTTCTCGTCCTGACTGCTCTCCTTAGGATGGCGGGAGGGTGTTGCAAATTCTGACGCTTTGCTGGGAGCCTGACAGGATTATTCAGACCACTGGTTCTTGATCAGGGAAGCTCTGGAGAATGAATCCTCCAAGGAGACTGTTCCAAATACCTTGGCCAAGGCTCTGTCCCAGACCTCCCGAATTGGGCCTAGGCTTGTGCGTTTTGGTAAAGGCTTCCCAAATATGGACAGTAGCTTTACTTACATCTGCCCTTCCCAGTGGCCGAACACTTTGTTTTCCTCTGTAAGATGCTGTGTCATCATCTGTCCCAGGCGTACGGGTCTGCTTTATTCTTCTCTGTCTGCGCAGAGGCTGAAGGGAGGAAACCAGGAAAGGGCAGGGGACCCGTTGCCCCAAGGGACTGACTAAGAGAAGAGTCTTTGAGACTTGACTCTTGGTTCTTGCAAAGCTCAGCCTTAAGTTTTGGTCTATTTGTTAGCCCAGGTGTTATCTGGGACTGGGGTGGCCGGCGGGTCTGGGTAGCTTAGGGAGGACACACAAGTCCCCGGAGAGCGATGACTATGGAACAGGAAGCATTCGTTCTTGAGCCCCGCCCATCCTCTCCCCAGCGTTTCAGCATGGAAGGCATCTCCAACATTCTGCAGAGCGGCATCCGCCAGACCTTCGGCTCCTCAGTGATGGACAAACAGGTACCCGCTGTTCCCCGGCTCCCAGCTTTCCTCCTGGACCCTTGCAACCCGGCCTCCCCTGCAGAACAGGGCTTGATGATTCACTAGAATTATCCCAGCCCTCGGGCAAAGGGAAGTCTTAACATCTTCTACTCTTCTTCTTCTTTTTTTTTTAGATTTTATTTATTTGTTTGACAGAGAGAGAGAGAGAGATCACAAGTAGGTACAAAGGCAGGCAGGGAGAGAGGGGGGAGGCTCCCTGCTGAGCAGAGAGCCCGATGCAGGCTTGATCCCAGGACCCTGAGATCATGACCTGAGCTGAAGGCAGAGGCTTAACCCACTGAGCCACCCAGGCGCCCCCTTCTTTTTTTTAAAAAATTTAACTTATTTATTTCGTATAGAGTGAGAGAGACCATGAGTGCTTGCAGCAGGAGGGTGTGGGCAGGGAGCCTGATGGGGGAGTTGATCCCAGGACACTGGGATTGTGACCTGAGCCAAAGCAGATGTGTAACCAACTGAGCCACCCAGGCGCCCCATCATCTTCTTCCACTCTTAAGAAGGAGCAGTGTCCTTTTAAAGGAGTTTTGCTTTGTTTTGTTTTCAGAACTGAGTTTTGCTTTGTTTTGTTTTGTTTTTTTGAGCTGTTGCCAAGCCCTCGGGGGCAAAGATGAGTAAGTCCTGGGCCCTGCCCTCATGAAGTGCATAATCTGATAGAAGGGACAAGCTTGAGATCGTGGAGAGAGCGCACGTAATTGTGTACGTGTTAGACATCTTTGTAGCTGAATCCTAAGGGTGAGAATTCTGGCACTGTGGCATAGGAGGAGATTCTGGGAACATGGAACCCACTCCCCTCATTTTGCAGCTGTGAGAACTAAGATCTGGAGAGATTAGGTCTTCTCTCAAGATTGCACTGCTAGGGGCAGAACCAAGACCAAAAGAGAAGTCTTCTGGTGTTTGAGCTGCCGCCCTTCTCACTCAGTCCCCCAGGCTACCCCTCCTACCCCCCTGACCTTCAGGATCTCTCCGGCACCCTGTTCTTGGGCCCCACAGGGCCAAGATGATCTTGTTGTAGAAGCACCTCATATCCAGCAGAGGGAGCAAACCCAAGGTCCAAGACCAAGGGCGGGGTTGAGGTTCTCTCCCCTGTCATTTTTGACAAAAGAGAGACTGTTCGATTTCATATTGCCCACCCAAGCACACCAAAGTATAATCTCCCTTTAGAATGTTCTCTGCACTCAGCCTGAAGGAGAAAAAGCTCCCCCAGGATTCCTAAATATCCAAGAGCTTCTGGTTGTCCGAAGAATGTGTTCGATGGACTGGAGGGCTGATATGGGAAAGTCTTACTTTTAGGGACTTTCTTTCTTTTTTTAAAAAAGATTTTATTTATTTATTTTACAGACAGAGATCACAAGTAGGCAGAGAGGCAGGCAGAGAGAGAGGAAGGGAAGCAGAGAGCCCGACGCGGGGCTCGATCCCAGGACCCTGAGATCATGACCTGAGCAGAAGGCAGAGGCTTTAACTCACTGAGCCACCCAGCTGTCCCTTTTAGGGACTTTCGACAGAGACAGGAAGGGGTCCCTAGGCAGGGGTGTGCGGAGTATCATGGGTGTTGCTGTGCCTGTCAGTTTCCATGGAGCATGTCTGGGAGAGACGATCACAGTCCCCGTGCGAACTGTCCACGGGTCTCACCCCTGGGGGGACCACACTTGTGTCTCTAGCCCAGCCTGGCATGTTTGTATGTTTGTCTCGTAGTATCTGAACACGGTCATTCCTTATGAGAAGAAGGCCTTGCCCCCGTCAGTGGAAGATCTCCAGATGCTGACGAACAGTGAGTTCCTCTCATCCTCACAGAGACGGGCTGCCCACTCCCGTCCCTCCCTCTCCGTGAGGGGCAGTGTTAGATGGGTGGGAATGGACTCTGTGTCCCTGTGTCACTCCCTCCCTGAGCGGGGGCAAAGCTACAGTGCTCTGCAGTGGCATGCAGAGCCATCTTGTGTCCCTGTTTCCTTGTAAAGGGCAAAGCCTTGCCAGGAAGGATTGAGCTGGTGGAAGAGGTTGGGGGTGGGTGGGGGCTCACCCCACAGTACTCAAAGCCTTGCCTTCTCTACCTTTTCTGTTCTCTTGGCAACAGCTTGCTGTTGCTTCGTCCCACCTATGGCCCCACAGCAGGAGGCTTGGTCGATGGGGCTGGCTGCATTTTTTAAGGAGAAGCAAGGTTTCTTGGGTGACAGGGGTGGGGGACCGGAAAGAATAGTTTTCCTTCCAGGAAATGACTGCCTCTTCTCCTCTGCTTTGGCTCTATTGTCAAATATTAACAAACATCCTGAGCGATGGGAGAAACCCGTGTGTGACAAAGAGCCCTCTGTAGGCAAAATCTCCTCATATACATCAAATGCAACAACCCCCAAAAGGCTGGGGGCTCTTGGTATTAGCCATCAGTGTCAGCCTGATTCTTTTAGGAGGAGAAAAATCCGAGGCCGAGACGGGGTGGCAGGCGCAGTGAATCACAGGAATGTCCATCTCCCTGGCAACCGTGAACTTTGCGGAGTGACAGAGTCACCCGGTCTGTCCAGCCCAGGGGCGCCCTGCCTTTGCCTGGGAGGGAAGGGCTTGAGCATCAGGCTAACGAGGGGGAGGGCAAGAGGAGCTTCTTCTGTTCTGCAGAGGAAGACAGACACCTGCCTCCCCCCACCCCGGGCTATAAAGGTGACCAAACATTTTCATTGTTATCAATCTGGGGACCAGAGCAGGCGGTTCTGGTAAACAGAAACCCTGGCTACATCCATGGATACAGCGTCCTTGAGAATCTGGAATTTTCAATTCAAAGTACATTGGCATCTTCTTCACTCCTTTTAAACTCCTCTATTTGCATAAATATGCACTAAGACTTTTTTCCAAGAAACGAACTGACATTTATAGGTGTTTGTGTTTTCACAAGCAATAAGCATTTGGAAAATAATTTGGACAGATTATGAAGGTTGATATGTGTAAAGTACTCGATCATTGTTTTGGGTTTTTTTTTTTTTTTTTAAAGGAAGAGCTATGAATTTATTACAGATACCCATTCAGGAATTCAGTGCAAAATCCTTTCATTTTAATTAAGAAACTGTGGGTTTATTTACATGTTTCAGGTCCGTTTAGAAAATTTTAATTAGAGTGTTTCCATCATTTAGAATAGTTTGGAAATACAGAACAGTGAACAAAAGAAAATAAATAATTCATTGTCCCCTCCACTGTGGTTACTATTTTGGTGTTTTCAGCCATAATGTTTTATGTCTTCTCCACATACTTGGGATTATACTGGCTATAAAATTTTCTATCATGATTTTAGTCATATCAGTTAACATTTGGTTAACATTCTTTTTATGGCTCTCTCTTCTATCATGTGGGTATACCACATTCCAATATTTTATTCTTTTTAAAAGAAAAAACTGCCATCTTTCCTGAATGTGAATTCTCTGCAGGTTATAAAAGCTTTCATTTTTGGGGCCAGTCCTCATATGGATCTGCAAATGTCTCTTCTTTATTCCTGAACCAAGGGCGCAGGCCCCGGACCAGCTCTTGGGACCAGACAACTCCTATACATTTTGGATTTTGGCAATAAACTTAGATACATATTGGCTGAAAGCAAGGGTTGCATTTTTACAGCTGTCTTCTTCTTCTTCTTTTTAGATTTTATTTATTTATTTGAGAAAGAGAGAGAGAGGGAGAGAGCATGCACCAGCATGGGGAGGGGCAGAAAGAGATGCCCCGCTGAGTGAGGAGGTGGAGGTGGGGTTCGATCCCAGGACCCTGGAATCATGACCTGAGTTGAAGGCAGAGGCTTAACCCACTGAGCCACGCAGGCACCCCCTACAGCTGTCTTCTTGGAGTGGCATTTGGTGCGCCCATATTCAATTGTAAAGTACTTGCAGGCCGTTAGGTCGACACGAATACACATCTAAAACTACAGAAGAAATAAAAGAAACCAAGACCTGGAGGTCCCCAGTTTCAGGGTCTTTCTTGCCTCCGGACCTGGCCACTAACTCAACGCCGACCTGAAGGCAGAAGCATCAGTAGAGAGCAGGGCTGTAAAACAGGATGGAGATCCGTCCCCTATATTGTCGAGGCTGCCTCCTCCTGGTGACCAGTGGCGGCTGACCTTTATTGCTTTCCCTGCTTGCAGAAAAGCAAAACGTACTCATTGAGGAAGACCAGACCCTGAAGAAATAGGGTATAGAAAGGAACATCCCCTGTGGTCTCGCACCCAGAGATAACCAGTCTTAACAGATTCACGCACATTCTTCCACTTTTTCTATGAATATTAGCATTTATTTATTCATTTCCAAGCTAATCCACGATGTCCCGCAGCCTTCTTGCTTCACCGGTAAATATGTCTTGTACCCATGAACCTGTCTCTCGTTTTTCATAGAGGTCTATAAGACTACAAGGGATAGATACACCGTGGCTTATTTAAAGCCATGTGTGATGAAAAATCCTGCACTCTTTCCCCCCTCATTCTTTGATATTGTAAACAAAGTCCAACAACATTCCTAAAAGATTTTCTACAAAGCTGACTTCCACAGTATGAATTATGAACATGAGAAAGCGGTACCTCGTTTAATAACAGAAAAAACTATTTTCAAATCTTCTATAAAAAAAGCCTTTACACTTTCGTAATTTCCCTCTTGTTTGCCTTGTATGTGTGTAAATCATCAGGAGTCTCAACGAGGAATCTATGAGCTCCTCGAGGGTCCATCAGTCTTTTGCATTTCCACAAATTCTAGCACTGTGGTGAGCATAAAATAAAAAAAAATCATTTGTTAAAATAAGTTCACTTGTTGCTAATAAATAGGAAAAATAATTTATAATCATAATAATCAGAGAAAATTTTCCAGTATCTGTTTACATGCTTGGAATGTCTTTAAAGAGTTTTGTTGCCGATTCAATGATGGGATGACTGTTATTCTTAACATTTAGATTGCATCTGAAAGCTGATTCTTTTTTTAAATTGCTTTATTTCTTTTCATGCTTATTAAAGAGAGATACTTAGGAAATAATGTGGAGATTATAGATGAGCCAAAAAAAAAAAGGTAAAAGATAAAAGAAAATGAAGTCACCAACAGGCCACTCTGATTTTTGGATGTATTCTACTCCATCAGCAGGTGGAGTGCTGATGCTTGACAGAAGCTTCTAGATGTTTACTCCATACTCAGTGATGTCTGGTTTCCTTTCTCACTCTGGGTTGGTGGGTTGTCAGCCTAGAAGTGATCTTTATGCCATGCTGGCATCTTGGCTCATCTCTCTCTCTCTCTCTCTCTCTCTCCTTCCTTAGTTCTCTTTGCCATGAAGGAGGATAATGAGAAGGTGCCCACTTTGCTAACGGACTACATTTTAAAAGGTGAGAGCAGCCCCACGGGGCCCCCGGAGCAGGGCTTCCCGGGGGTCCCCTCCCCAAGATCTCCCGCTGAAGGCAGGGAACCCGCTCTGTTCCTCAGCCTTCCCAGAGAGTCCCACCAGCCCAGAAGGCACTGGGTGCGCGGGGCCAGGGTCCTCCGGTGGGCGATTGTGAAGCCTCCCAGGAATTGGGTTTTGTCTTTGCATGTTGCCAACAGGCCTGAGAAGGGGATTCCTTCTCCCTGGAGTCACCAGCTCCACATTAGAGCTTCGGAACCAGCATGAGCCTGATTGTGAAAGTTCTGGAGAGTTCAGGCTATTTCTTAGGGGAATAACAGAGCCCAGGGCTACATTTACTGGTCTCAGCTGCTTGAAGTCATGCCTAGCTACATCCTTTCCTGACTTTTGTTTTATCTTTTATTAAGGGAGCTGTTAACATACATAAAAGCTGAGTGACGAGAATAATGAACTCTCATGTACTTGTCCTGCTTCAGCAACCGTGGATTCATGGCCGATCTTGTTCACTCACACCCCTACCCAGCTTCTCCCCTCCATATGATTTTGAAGCAAATCCCAACCATCAGTTTTCTTAATCTATAAGTATTTCAGTGTACATTTCTAAAACATAAAGACTCTTTTCAAAAACATAACCACAATATCGTTCTCACAACTAGAAAAATAAAAAAATGTCTCAATATCTTTGTCCAATCAGTGCTCACATTTCCCTGTTACATTTTCTCATCTGTTTGAATCAGGATCCAAGGGGAGCCCATACATTGCAATTGGATAATATCTCTTCTGAGTCTTTATATATATATATATATATATATATATATATATATATATATATATGGGTTCCCCTTCCTTTCCTCTCATTCCTTGAAATTTATTTCTTGGAGAAACCAGACTATTTGCCCCATAGAATTTCCTTGTTTTGGCTTCTGCTCGTCAGTTGTGTCCCCATGGTTTAATTTAACATGTTCTTCCATTTTTCGTATTTCCTGTTAGCTGGCAGAGCCAGAGGCTGGATCAGACTCAGTCTCAAATCTTTTGATAAGCATTACATGATCAGTGGCACTAAACTTCCATTAAGAGACACATATTCTCCGGTTGTCTTTCTTTCTGTGATGTTAATATCTGTATTAGTCTGCTCAGGCTACTACAACAAAATACCACCGGGGGTAAGGAGTATGGGGCGGTGGGAGGGGACACTTCAACAACAGAAATGTGTTTTCTCAGAGTTTCAGAGGCTAGAAGTCCATGATCAAGATGCCAGCAGATCCAATTGCTAGCGAGGGCTCTTTTCTTGGCTTGTAGACAGCCACCTTCTCACTGTGTCCTCACGTGGCCTGTCCTGTGTGCACGTGAAGAGAGAGAATGAGGGCTCTCTGGTGTCTCCTCTTATAAGGACGATCAGAGCAGAGCGCCGTCCTGTGACTCATTTACGATCACCTCCTTAGAGGTTCCGTCTCCAAATACCGCTGCACATAGGAATTTGGCTGGGGCCTGGGACACTCAGGCCATAACAGTATCCACTGATGGTCATCTGTTGTCTGGATTCTTGATTTCATTCGGCTTTGTCCACAAGCACACGCGACGCTGGGTACGCTTCCAGCAAGTAGGCTTGCGGATCTCGGATAAGAACCTCTGGGTGGTTTTATTGTTTCCATAAGGATCAGAAAGATTAGTCTTAACTTTCTGCAGGAGGACTTCAGGCTAAACATTGGGAAGAACTTCGCCTCTTAAAGGCTTTCAAAGCCAATTTCTCAAAGGAGGTCTGTGGAAATGGGTTGGGTAAGTCTGGGAGCCTGAGGGCTGGACCCCTTTCCCCACCTTGATCCACGGAAATGTCAGTGAATTCATAAAACTAGTTAACATTTACTGAGCACTTTCTGTTTGCTTCTGAACAACCCTGTGGGGTAGGCAGAGGCACTGTCTGTTGTACACATGGAGAACCGAGCGCAGAGATGTGGAGCAATTTCCCCAAGGTCGTAGAATTAGCACAGGCCGGATCCAGGGCTTGAACTCAGGCAGATAAGCACCAGAGACCGAATCGGCGCACCAGGTGGCCACCTTCCCGTCGTCTCTTCCTTCTTCCAGAAGGAAGATGTGTGATGGCAGTCATTCCCTGGGTCCCAGGGGGGCGGGAGCCTCTCTGCTCAGGACAGGACTGCCTCTGGGCCGGGGCCCCCTGGACTGGCAGGTCCTGACCGCGCTGGGCTTTGACCTCTCTCCTCTCTCCTTCTCTTTGCAGTGCTCTGTCCTACCTAACCTTGCCCTCTGGGGCAGCCTTGCAGCGGAGGTCACGGAGCAAGAGTCATTCCAACCCAGGGACTGCATGACACCACGTAACCTCCGACGTGTATTTAAACGTGTATAGCTTAACCTGGATTAAACATGAGCAAGCGCGCGGGGTCCTTTGCTGTTGGCTTCTAGTCCTAGTGATCATTGGATGCATGACCGAGGGGCAGGGCTGGGAGGGGCCTCTCTGCCCGCGGCAGAGGAAGGTGAGCGCCCTCCCGCTCACTGTGTAGTCTGGCTCCAGCCCTCGAAAACAGCTTACACTCTAAGACTAATTTTGAAATAAACCTTCATTTAATTAATATTCTTCATGGGCTCTGGAGCGTGGTGTGTCAACCCTGGAGAAAGGCGGCGGTGGGACTGCCTTGACGTGACATCAAAGGGCTCACAGCAGATGACTGGGTGTTGAGGGACCCGAGCATGGGCCCTGATGTGGGGCCCATGGGTACAGTCAGAAGGAGGAGGCCATCCACAGGCCCTCAGGATCTTGCTGCTTGGCAACAGTAAGGGAGACATGCAATGAATGTGTAAGAGGAACCGCTGGTGGGGGGGGGTGTCAGACTAGAGGGGCCACGGGGACATTAGCAGATAAGAGGGTCTCAAGGAACAGCCCGTACTTCCCACTGAGATGGCCACGCAGGCCCTTGCCAGCCCCTCCACGGGGACCTGGAGGCTTGGGGGCTGGAGGGAGTTAGCTGTGCTAAGCCATCCCAGCTCAGGGGATTGCGGCTCTGCCTGAACACCTCCAGTGACCTTGGGGAGTGGTTTCCTATGGCCGAGTGTGCCCTCCCCTGCCCTTCCTGTAGCCCCAGAGGTCCTGTGCCCCGACTCCTGGGTGCTGTCCTGGCCTTGGTGGCAGGCAATGTCAGCTTTGATGACTGCCATCTTCATACCAGCATGCTGCCTTGATTTCGCCACAACCTGAACTTGGCTTCCATCTTCTGGCTTGAATAACAATAGCCCCATGAATTCCCACAACCTTGTCTTTTTTCTTTCTTTCTTTCTTTTTTTTAAAATTTTATTTATTTCTTTGACCAAGAGAGCACAAGCAGGGTGAGGGGCAGAGGCAGAGGGAGAGACAGATGCCCTGCTGAGCGGGGAGCCTGATGCAGGACTCGATGCCACGACCCTGGGGATCATGACCTGAGCTGAAGGCAGATGCTTAATGACTGAGCTCACCCAGGCGTCCCTCCACAACTCCGTCTTAAAACAAAAACCTTTATCGAGGCCTTGCCATGTGCTGCCACTGACCCTATCCCATCGTAACCGGGGCTCACATCAGAGCGAGCCTCCGTGGCAAGGAGGTAATGGTGTCGCCCAGGTTTTACAGATGAGGAGACTGGCAAGCAGAGACCGTCAGAAGGGGTGAAGTCAGACTGCCCCTTTCCACTCACTCCTCGTATGGCGTTTGCTCTAACCAAACATGCCAAACAGAAAGTCAGACTTTATCATGTGGGCAACCCCACAGAAGGCTGCGGGTCGACGTGGGTGACAATGGAAGGCCTCCCTCGTGCCTTGCCTCTCACTTCTTGGGCCCCTGCTTTTCTGGGAGCAGGACCACCGAGCAGGAGCTGTCCTATCTTGGGGTGAGGGGAGCCCTTCCACCTCCAGGGTAGCTGCCCCTGTGCCTACAGGTCTAACTCAGGCATCCACCTAGAGCAGGATGTCTACACCTGTGGAGGCCTGGGTGCTGGGGGGGTGGGTCGGAAACAACTGTAGGTTCCTGTGTACACCCTCAGGGGCCAACACACCCGCATGAGCCCCAGTGCTTTGGCAGAAAGGGATGACTGCCGTTCTGTATTCACTGGCACTGTGGTCAAGGATGCCAAGGGTCATGGTGGGGCAGGGGGAGGGGGACACCAGGTTATTTGCCGGCTGTGGGGTTTTTCACCTGCCTCAGCAAAAGGGAAGCAGAGAATCCTCCAGAGCTTTCCTTCCTGCCTTGGATTTGTCAGATCTGGGTCAGCCACTCCTTCCCCCCATGCATCCTGCCAGCAGGTGTCTGAGGCAGCAGAGACAAGCTAATCAAAGCTGCTGGCAGTTAAAAATAAATCTCAAGTGTCAGGGATGCGCTCCAGCTAGAGGAGGTGAGCGGGGAAAGGTGGGGACAGCGGTCCCTCTCTTCTCGTCTTTTGTCCCCATCAGCAGTCTTAGTGGGAATGTTCGGTCCCATTGTCATGGTTTTGCACTGTCCTTCCCTCTATCCTCGCTCCTGCTCGGCATGTGGCGTCCAGACCAGCAGCGCTGACAACACGGCGCTGCCCGCGAGAGACAAGCTCCGTGTTTGCCTTAAGGTCTGGAGAAGCTTTGCGCGGAGGCTGCGGCTGCGCGCAGGTGCGGTTCCAGGTGCACGCGGTTCCCCGCTCCCAGCATTCCCCGCGCCTCGTCCTTCCGGTTGTAGAAGCGCGTAGGCGGCGCCCCGAGGTGCACCGGCCCTGACGGCCGAACTCAAGTCCGTCTCGGCGGCCACGCGCAGCGTGAGCAGCAGGGAGCAGTGGGGCCTCGAGGGACCCGTGATTTCACCCGGGTCCGTCCCTTCCAGCGAAAGGCGCCCCGCGTGGGTTTGGCCAAGGGTCACGTGACCACGTCCCGGTAAGGACGCTCCAGTCTTGGTTTATGTGGGGTCGAAACACACAGCCCCGCGCCGACAAAGCTGTTTTCCAAACGTTCCCTACCCTTGTCTCTCTTTCGGGAGGGGCCCAGACCTGATAGCTCAGCCGGGAAAGCTACCAGGGGAGAGTGTTGTGGCCCCGATGTTTGGGGGATAAACTGGCTCTGAAAAATGAAATAGAGCTTTAGAGGTTCCGGACGGTCTGGAGGGCGACTCTGTGTCTGGCTAGTGGCCGGGGAAGACGAGATGTGGATGGTCAGGGAGGAGCCATGAATCAGGTTCTGACGGGCACGCAGGCCCTCCCGGCCTGCTCCCAGCACCCGCAGGGTCCTGCCTCCTCACCCAGACACCGCGGCACTGGGGTCTCACCCAAGGCCAGGAGCAGGGAGCACCTGGGTGTCCAGCCTGCCCTGCTGCGGGAGCACAGAATGGGCGGAGGCAGCCCCCCCCCCCCCCCCCCCCCCCCCCCCCCCCCCCCCCCCCGCTTCCCCGGAGGCCGGGAGAGGTGACTCCCACCACGAGCCAGCCTCCGTGATTAGCATGCGTGGAGGGCAGAGTAATTAAATGCTGCTCTTGGAGAAAAGACTTGCGTTCTTGATGGCGCCTGATTATTTCCAGAGAGGATGAGCGGATAGTCGCCAGGCTTTCTGTCTGAGCCTCCGCGTTGCTTTCCCCCTCCCTTCGCGAGGGAGGGGAAGCAGAGGCCACTCTGCTGACCAGAGAGGGGCCCTGGCTTCGTATCAGTGCCTTCCTTTGAAAAGAACAATGAGCCACCTTAGCCCACAGCCCAGCAGCTCCACACCCCGCCCAAGCCCTCATGCATATTCATCCTGCTTCAAAGAGCACAGCATGGAATATGCAAATTGGCCAGGCAGGAGCCGGTTGGCATTTTGATAATAGCTTTGTCTGAAAAACCCCAGAGACACACGCACATCTAGTTCCTCTCTCTCCCCCTCTTTCTGTCTCTTGCCCCTACCCTTGTGTCCCCCTCCTCACTCTCCCTTCCACTCTGCAGTGTGTCTGAGAACAGGAACGTGCATCATCACACAACCGCAGAAGCTGGTTAGCGGGAGAGCGGCGGTCTGGGTGGGGGTCTGGGTTCTAGTCTGGACTGTTTCCACCACATCTTCTCTCCTCACCTCCTCCTCCAACAGGAGTCACTTCGGTGTTCTCCCTGGGCAGGGTTGGTTCCTGACCTCACGCAGCGGTCTCTACCACACGTCCAAGCTGCCAGTGACAGGGCAGTTGGCCTTGCTGTTGCCTACTTTATCCCAGTTGGTGGATGGTCAACAGCAGCCTCTTCTCTAGGTGAGCTCTGAGGACCCCTTCTGAAGCACAGCTCCCAGCAAGGTGTGCAGAGGTCCGGTCCCTACCCCCACTCCTTCCCCCAGAGGCAGCCGCTTCAAGTGAGGAACTGCTGGGCTATGGTGTATGCACTCTGCTGGGGGGGCAGTGGGCTAAGGTTTGCATCCCACAACTTTGAATGCTGTGCATGTGGGGTCCTTAGAGGAGAGGCGTGAAGGCAGGTGCAGGGGTGCCACCACCTCTGAGATTTCAGGGAAGAGGGGAGCATCTGCCTTCGACCCTGGAGTCCAGCCCTGCTCACGCTGGGGCTTAGGAGACAAATCACCTCATAGGAGGAGCTTGGGTTTTGGCATTGGGTTCAAATCCTAGCTCTACTACATATTAGCTTCCTAATTTTTAAAAAAAGATTGATGTATTTGAAAGAGAGCAGGAGCGAGAGCCGGGGGAAGGGCAGAGAGAGGGGGAGAGAAGCAGACTCCGCACTGAGCATCTAGGGCAATGTGGGACTCGATTCCCCCAGCTCGAGATCGTGACTGGAACTGAAACCCAGAGTCAGACGCTCAACCGACTGCACCACCCCGTGTCCTTGTATTACTAAATGCTTTTTGAGCAAATAATTTCCCTGAACCCCCGTTTCCTCATTTTAAAGATGGGAATACTAATATTGGTATTCTGAATACAGTGTCTTGCATATATGCTAAATACTCAATAAATCATACTTTTTACTAGTAAACTTCGAGGAACAGAGAGAAAGGGCTTGGCCCTGTGGCCTTTCTATTGCTGGGGACCTGATCATGTTTCCAATCCAGTAGGCACCGAGGACCTGAAAACAAAACAAGACTAGGGAAGGAGTGGGCTATTCCTCTAAAATCAGCCTTTCCCTCATCCTCTATCCTCACATAAATCCTGCTTTTTGGCCGCCCACGGAGCACTGGCACCTGCTGATTCCACGGCCTGTGGCCTCCAGGCTCTCCTGGACAAGCAGAGAAAGCAAACAGGCAGGAGCTCAGCCATTTTCCGATCTCTCAGCAGGTTCATTCAGGGGAGTGGTGCAGGAGGGAGGCTGAAAAGTCCAATGTATTTCTGCACTTAGCGAAGGGTTTCTATTTTCACGGCTAAGGAGACAGGTAGAGCGACAGAAGAGGAAACACACAGACCACCCCAGACACAGAGAAGCCTCACATGCCTTATGACTGAGCCAGATGGTTGGGAACGTGAGGACTAGTTCAAGGGGTTCGAGAAAGGCATTGCAGGTCTCCTAAAATGCTGCTTCCACATGTTCACTAAGCCTCGAAGATGACATTTAAACAGTCTGGAGGGGTTCTGTTTCTTTGGGCTGTCTCCAGAAGGCAGATCTGGGATCCTGGTGAAGGTGGAGGGACTGAGTGGCTCTGGGTAAAATGTAGCCTTTCTGCCTGGGAGGCATGGGGCTCCTGAAGGCTGGGGGTGGGCGGTAAAGGCAGGTGACAACATGCGGTGTGCTGTACATGGGCTTTCTATACGGGGTGAGCAGGTTGTGCTTCCTGACCCTCTCCGGTCTAGGAAGCGATTTTGTTGCCTCTTGGCTTGGATCACTGCTCTGGACAAACAGCCCTGCGAGAGGCAATGCTCAGAGCATCAGGCATTTTCTGCTCAAGGCACCTGCTCCCTCAGACCCATTTCTGAACTCAGGCCTGGGGGAGGCAGGGGTTCAGAATGGCTGGCTCCTGGTCACAATGCAGCCAGCTCGGTCCCAGCCCGGGAGACTCTGATTTAGCAGAGAACAGAACCTGCGCCTGCAGCCCCAGATGGCTGCCCAGCAATCCTGGGTGCTCCGGGCCCAGAGCTCCCGGGTGGGGCTGTACGGGAGGCAAATATGCCACTGGCCCTGAGGTGCTGGGGGATTCCAACACGAGAGCCAAGTTAGTCCATCTCCTTCCAAATCGTGACTGTCACGTGGATACACAGTGAGACCCCATCAGGAGGGTAGCAAGAAGGGTGAAGCCCGCTGGCTGTTGGAAGCCTGGATGGTGATGTCAATCTCAGCTTCTCCAGCAGGGATGGGGGCTGCCTGGAGAGCGGAGCAGTCCCCCCAGGAGAAGCTGGGGACCCATGTCATCATCCGCAGGACTAGTTCCATGGACCATCAACTGAGGGGAGCTTAGCGACCATCTCCTCTAACCCTTCCATGTACAAGCAAGGAAGTTAACTTAGATGGTGCATGTGTGTCTGAGGGGGAGCTGTTAGCAGAGTCTTGACCGAATCCTGGAGAACCCAGGGCTTTTCCTCACCCCGCAGAGGAGCATGGGAGGCCTGCGGTGGGCGGAGCCAGCCTTAAATGAGTTCCCTGTAATGAAAATTTTGCAATACTATGGGGGAAACCACCACCCTGAAATTCACAAAATAACAGGTGGATGTGAGATATGCACACCTGACGAGAGGTCTCTGAATAATGCTTGGGTGTAATAAGATGAAAAAAAAATCTGAAAATGAAAAGGTATAATGAGATATACACAACTGAAGGGAATTGTCTTAAATGGCTGATTGTAATGATATGTACATAAATTGTAAGGCTTGTAATGAAATGAAAAAAAAATATTCTTGCCTGATAATACTGGGTGTAATGTCTACACCTGAAATAAGTCGTCTCACCGTGCTGAGTGTAATGAGATGCACATAATTTTAAAGAGTGTAATGAGATGAAAAATAAATCAAACACTTGTCTTAAATGAAAGATGTACAAAGATGCACACCTGAAGGGCATTGTCCTAAATGGGTTTGCTTTAATGAGATGCGTTTAATTTGCAAGGGGGCTAAATGAGATTGGCCCAGAGAGAGGCTGAGAAAAATAAAACTATAAGATATGTACACTTGAAAGCGGTATAATAAAATCTGCCTCATCTGTGGGATGGAAATAAAGATGGCAGAGTGGAAAAGCACAGAACATGGTGCGATCCATCAGCATTCTCTCTGCCAGTCCTCCACGATCCCTCTCCTGTGAGGCTTTGCAAAGTTGAACTGTCCTCTGTCCCTTGTATGATACCTAGTGGGCACCTGTGAATCCCACTGGCGGAATAATGGGGTTGTAGTCTATATAGCAAAAGAAAGTTAAAGGGAGCAGCTATAAACAAGTAACTTCTAAAAGGCAACATACAACTTTCTTTCTTTTCTTTTTTTTTTTTGAGAGGAGAGGGCGGGGCATGGAGAGAAGGAAGAGGCAGAGGGAGGAAGAGAGAATCTTTTTTTTAAAGATTTTATTTATTCGTTGGGGGGGGGGGAACGAGAGAGCGAGCACAGGCAGACGGAGTGGCAGGCAGAGGCAGAGGGAGAAGCAGGCTCCCTGCTGAGCAAGGAGCCCGATGCAGGGCTCGTTCCCAGGATGCTGAGATCATGACCTGAGCCGAAGGCAGCCGCCCAACCAACTGAGCCACCCAGGCGTCCCTAGGAAGAGAGAATCTTAAGCAGGTTCCACGCACAGCATGGAGCCCCTCGCAGGGCTGGATCTCATGACCCTGAGATCATGACCTGAGCCGAAGTGGAGAGTTTGCCGCTTAACCAACTAAGCCACCCAGGCGCCCCAAAAACTACTTTCTGAGAGCAACGTTTCCCAAAGTCCTCAGGCATCTTGCCTTGGAGTCTGGGAAAAAGTTGGTTAGGGGACTGAAACTGCGTGTCTAACACGCAACCCTGGTAGGTTTTATGCCTCAGGGTTAGCGTTTGCCTGCAGAGGCCGGGTAGGCAGGTAATAGGAGTGAAGATGTCTGATGAGGGACACAGGCACACTTGGCAATGAGAGAATGAGAGGTAGGAGTATCTTCCCTTCCACAGATAGGTTCTCTTGGGTTTTTTTTCCCCCGGAAGGCAGAACCTCTTGGACTGTTTTGTCTTCTCATGCTTGATGGAGCAGGGGGTAGAGAGAAATAGTTTCTTTCTTAAAAGCAAGAATGTAGATATTGGAAGTAAAGTTAAAAAAAAAAAAGGAAAAAAATAAAAGGGAGTGGGGAGCATAACTAACCCACACGCCAACCAAGCAGTGACGACCTGATAATACTGTGGCAAGTGGGACTCAGTGTCCGTGTTGGGGAGACCGCATGCATAGGCAGTGTCGTGTCGGAAGGGGTAGCAGTGATTTGCTCCTGCCCTGCTGTGGCTGTGTAGTAATATAGGTCCCGAGTTGCAATTCTGTAGCTTTTAAATATTGGTACAAAAAGTTTTAGAAACAATATTGGTCCAAACAATACATGCCTGGGAGCTGAATTTGACTCGAATGCCACATTGGACCCGAGAATCTTGTTTGCAACTCTGAACGATCAAGTTTGAGCTCACTGTCCCCAGATGAGGTCATATTTTAACCACTCGGGGGATGTTACCAGCACACACTCTCAGTGTTCTACTAGGATGTGTGAACTCTCTGAAGACAAGAACTTTGTCTTTGCTGATCTCAGTTGCAGCCTCTGTATTGAAAATTGCCTGCGAAAGAGTCGGTGCTCAGTAAATACACTTCGGATGAATGAGTGAGTGTGACCAAGCCATTGCCCTCATCTGGCCGTGTTCAAGGCAGCAGAGGGGTCTCTTGGTCGAGGCAGTGTAGCTCTGGCCATTGGCTCCCAGGAGCAGGAACCTTCCAACCTGAAAGGTCTGCCCTGCTGGGATAGGAGTTGGCGCCAGAAGTCGTCTGATGCGGTTTCCAGGGTCCCGACACCAGCACCCAGCCCCATCCTGCATTGTCCCTTTTCTCTTACTTCCTCGGGGATTGTGGCATTGTGACACATCTCCTCCCTGGGTTGGATAGGGCTTGGTCATGCGCAGAGAGAGAGGTGGCTGCCTCTTTTATACCACTACCAGCCGCATCTCAAATAATCTGGGAAACCCCTTTTCCATTGGTTGCATGGTTGAAAAGCTGGCAGAATGACTGAGGAAGGGGTGAGAGAGGCTGGGGCAGGCTACTCTGTAGTTTTGTAGAATAGTGTTACGTACAATGTGTTCTGTGGAATACCAGTAAAATTGGAATAGATATTACTTGGAAAAAAAAAGGCAAATAAATCTGGAGAAGAGGATAAACAAACAGATTTCTTCCTGCAGGACTCCTCAGAGCCTTTACTATACTAATGTGCCTTATGAAACTCCACCAGCAAATTATGCAGTTCATCCTAGATTAATTTGGCCGTGGATTTTTTTTTCCCTTTTTTTAATGGCAAGTCTTTTTAACAGCGTCTTCCTTGGAAAACACTTCTTGAAAGGCTGCTCGTTTCCCGGCTCTGGGAAGTGGGGCTCTACTGTATCACGGGTCTTGAGACTTTGTCACTACCTAGAGACTCTGTTTGCAGTCTCTCTGGGTAGGACCAGAGGTTTGGGCTCTGTGACAGTGGTGACCTAGGGATCAGGTATCAAGGCTGTGTGCGGGCCTATTTTGCCCACGTGAGCACTCCCTTCCCAGCCTTCAGCCTGGCTGGAGGGTGTCCACATGTAAGTGCAGACTCCCCAGGCTTTGTGAATGTGAGCAAGGAACACCCCCTCCTGCTCCAAAACTGATGCCCTGGATAACTCTGGGCTGAAATTAACAAGAAAGGTTGTACCTAAATTTCCACTTGCCCTCCCCCCACCCTGCCCCCCACCCCGGGAATACAGTGCTGAGCCCTGGGGTTCAGAGGGCAGTCTTGTCTCTGGACACAGCTCTATATTAAAAGCAGCAGTCAGGACTTCCTCTCCTTCCTGATTCCTGGGCCCTGGGTGGACATAGGAGGGCTGGGGGAGGGGCGATGGTGCCACTAGCTTTGAGGATGAAAACCCTTGGAGCCTGGGATGCAGCCTAGAGAAGCAAAGGCCTCTGAGGGAGGTAGAGTATGGTCCCACAGGGGACCACATTCTGAGCGCGCCGCTGCTATGGGGGAGAATTGCCAGGAGAGGGCAGTGCGGAGTGTCCTCCGGGCTCCTCTCCCTAATCTCTTTGTCTTTGAGCCAGACACGTATGCAGTATGTGTGCCAAACGTGGCTGTCTTCCTGCCCAGACAGGTAAACTGAGGTCACTCAGAGAGCCTTCTACCTTGTTGCCTTCCATGGGTAGTCAGTTCAACAAGAGGTAGGCTGAGGCCTCCAAATTTTCTCTGGTCCAAGGTCCCACTAACCACGGAAAAAGAATTGAGCACCAGAATGATGGTAGGTAATAAGATTTACTGAAAACTTCTCGGCCACATTCAGTACTGGTTTGGTGGATACATCAGAAGGAGGTTGCATAACATTAGGCAGGTGGAGGGGCTGGGAAGAGGATGTGTGGACATGTGTGCAGGTGTGCCTGTGCTGGGTGGGCTGCTGTTTGAAGTGGTAGGAGAAAGAAAGAGAGAGAGAGTGTGTGTGTGTGTGTGTGTGTGTGAGAGAGAGAGAAATAGAACAAGAAAAATGAACCAGAAAAGGAAATGTATTTTATCCCACTGCACATTGCAAAAGTCTCACGCCAAAAAAGCTAGACTTTCCTCTACTTATGGCATCAAAAGGGAGTAAAAAATGATTGGATCACCCAGATTATAAATAAGGTTATTTGTTTTTCAAAAATCCCTATTAAAACATTAAATATCAGCTCTTTTGGGGGAGAAATACATTCATTTCAGGGAGACCTCAGGAGAGCGACCATCCTTTTGCTCCACCCCAACCAGGTGGGGGAGGGGAAGCCCCAGAGGGCCCTGAGGGTCCCCTCAGCTTGAGCCAGGTGGTCACTCGCATCCTGCCACTGAAGGAGATGGCCAATGCACGATTTACAAATGAAAC
>PISX010003593.1:26161-135024 GCA_004024625.1 Mellivora capensis
CATCGAGGGGTGTGGGGGTGGGGCACCACTTGGCTCTGGGGCACCATTTCTCTGGGCCCTTGCCCACACTTTGGATATTGATGGGAAGAGGGATGTAGCACCTTCTCCAACCCCTGGCTTCCCACTGGACTGGATGCTTCTTTCCAATATTTCTTCTGCCTTCTCTGAAGGATAGAATGAAGAGAGAATGGGGGCTGCTCTGCCAGCCCAGGAGCAGGGGGACAGCCATGGGGGGCTGAGGGCCGGGACATCTGAGGAGCTCCATTTGAGGGCTGGAACATCTGGGATAAGACACCATTGTCCTGTTGCTACAGGAGCTGAGTTGTGTGTGACCACCTAGGGATGGCTGTGGTCCCCAAAGTCACCTTGATATGGCTCCTAGCTCAGGTTCTGCCATCTCCTTGGGTCCTAGAACCAACCCAGGGGAAGGGATTCCTCTTAACGCCCTACAATCCAAGCCTTGCCAGCTTACCATTCCTTTCCAGGAGAGAGAGAGAGATAGAGAGAGAGAGAGAAGGTGGCTGTGGGGGCTCCTGCCCTCTCTTCCAAGTCCATGGTTGCCTGTACCTGAGACAGGTCCTTGGAGGAATGAGCGAGAGCCCTCGGGGGCCTGGGTCCCACTCCAAACTGCAAGATGTGACGCCTTAGGGCCTCCCCCTCTGCTACAGCCACTGGTGATGAGTCTGGGCTCTTGCCCTTGAATGTCTGTCGAGGAGCTGAGAACCTCATGGGGGTGGAACCCAGACCCCCTTGAATCTCCCTTTTCTCCTGACTGTCCCTGGCGAGGCTCACTCTGAACGGCACCGATCCGCCTCACAGCGCAGGGCTTGTAAACATCTCAAGTCCTTCAGTGTGGGCAAGGGCATGGGTGCCATCTGTCCTCAGGGCTTCATGAGTCCAGCTCTCACTCCTGCCTTTCCGTGTAGGCTGCTTGGCCAGCCCCGCAGACGGAGTCCTTGCAGGTCCAGGGAAGCGGGGCTGGGGCGCTCACTGAAGCCTGGGAGTTGGGAAGGAGCGGGGGTCTCCTCTGCGTTTCTTCAAGCTACTGATTTGGGGAAGCTGGGGCCCAACTTCCTTGGCGCTGCCTGCCCATGCCCCCCTCCCCCCCCCACCCTGGAGCCCTCCTGACGACACTCCTGTCCCGCTCGGTGACCAGTGCCATCTGGGCTGCCAGCTATTCCAGGGAGTCACTGTGTTCCAAGCCCAGGTCGCTGGCATTTGTTGTCTGAAGCTCCTCGGCCTCCTCCTCCAGCTCGTCCTCGTCCTCCTCCAGCTCCTCCTCATCCTCCTCTTCTGTCCCATCCAACGAGTCATCATGTGCGGCCAGCATGGCCTGCTGCATGGCCATGGTGGCATTGTCTGAGGACAGGGACTGCAGGTTGTCCAAGCTGATGGAACCTACGCGAGAGAAGGCGGCAAGGGTCAGGCTCGGGAACCTCGGGTGTTGGGTAAAGCGGCGGGGACTGGCTCATGGAGTGGTCGACAGTTCCCACGTGTGAAGTCGCCCATCCACACATTCGTCAGCCCCTCCCGGCCCCTTCCCAAGAAGTGGTGCCCCAAGTTACCACCCCCGGGCAGCTTCTATGGATGTTCCATGCTTGGACTTTCCAACGATTCTGTATGGTGGGAGTTATCATCCCCATTCTAAAGAGGAAGAAACTGAGTCTCAGATGGTTAAGGCACCAGCTCCAGGTGACAGTCAGGCATGACGGAGTTGGGATTCTCCCCTTGGTCCGTGTAGCTCAGAATCTGCTACAGCGGACACGGCGACTGCCCAGCACGGAGAACCCGAACGCAGCCGCAGAGATGCACGCGGAGGTATGTACGTGCACACACACACCTCCACTTCCCACACACGGCTGTCTCCACGTGCCAAGCTATAAAATGTCTGGCTCAGTGAATTATTCATTGTGCACCAGGCGACCGGCAATTAGGAAAGTGTATATGGAGGGTGTGATGGAAAAGCTGGGAAAACAAAGCTCTTCCTGGCCTCCGTTCACAAGCCAGCTGCCTGCTTCAGTATTTATAGATGGCCCTGGCTCTGGGGGAGCTGGGCAGACATGGGTGCGCCGGAACTTCGGGCGGGTGTGGGAGTGAGGAGGGGGCTCTGCTGAGCAGTCACTGACTCAGATGACCACGGACTCCCACTCGTCTTTGTGAGGTTGCTTTTTGGCTTGTGAAAATATATGCAAAAGCATCCCCTTCTTTCAGGCCCGCGCACGTCCTCGGAAGGAGAACACGAGTGTGACCGGGCTGCCACTGCAACGTAGGCAGGTGGCTGTTCAGCCCTGGCGTCTTCGTGGAGCCCGTCCAGGAGGCCCGCCCACCAGCGCCAGGCCACAGGTCCCCCGCCACCGGTTCTTACCGTCCGGGTTCGTCCCCGGGGCGCCGCCCTGCTGTTGCAGCACACCTGCAGCAATGGAGTTGGGCCAGAATCTTTGGGTGGGCCGGTGCTGCGACTTGATCTTCTTGGCTTTAGGGGCAGGGTCTGGGTTGCTGGCATCAAGCATGGGCTGCAGGATGCGTCTCCGGGCATTGATGAACCTGTCCAGGGGTAAAGGTAGGGACCTGGTTAGTACCCCCCTGGGGCTATGGGGTGTGTGTGCGCATGTGCAGGGAGTGAGAGCTGCTTCCAGACTCTCAGCAGCTGATCCACTGTACAGAAAGGACTGGGGGCTCATCTAGGGTGTGAAAGCCTAGCTGGGAGAAGAGCCTGGGCACTGCAGGGCTCATGGAATCGCCTGGAGCTGGTTACCACAAAGCAGCAGGGGGAGGGACGCATGAGGAGGGTCAGAAATCTCTACTCGGGACTCATCACGATTCAACAGAGGAAGTTGGGGTTCCCTAAGAAGCACTGAACTCTGACTTCACTCCAGGGCCCAGGGCTCAGATCAGGGGCCCCACATCTTGGGTCTACCCTCACCCAACCAGACCTTGCTCTCTGAGATTTCTGTGACAGCCCAGCCAGACACACAGAAGGGGAAAACATGCCTGTGAAGTCAGAAGAGCCAACTCTCCCTCCTTCCCACCCGGGCTTTGCAGAACATTGTAGTTCTTCAGTTCAAGGAGGTGGTGGGTAGACCAGATGACCACCGGGGACTCCTCCAGACCTTGGCTGTCTGCATTCCTGTGTGTGTCTGCCCCGCAGGTGGGGCCAGGCTTTCCATTCAGCCAGAAGCTTCCAGTGATGTTCCTGACACAATCTCCCAGCAGAGGGCGCTAAGAAGCTGCAGATGAAGCTCTAGGAGGTTGGGTTGATTCTAGCTTTCTGCTCCTAGCCCAAAGGGGAAGCCGGCTGTGGTAGAGCGGCTGGGCTAGGCTGTCTCTTTCCCCTGTTGGCCCTCAGATCTGAGAGCCTTTGGGGTGATAACTCACCAGTTATTTACTTGCAAGAGGGTGAGGTTTGTCTGGGCCGCGATCTGCCTCTTCTCATCCTCCGTGGGGTAGGGATGCTGAAATGAGAGGTGAAGGGCTAATGCAGGGTGGGCACACGGTGGCCTGGTCCCCCGAGAGACCACGTCTACATTACAGGCGCTATCCTGACCCAGGTAGCCCAGCGGTTTAGGAGCCTAAATCGGGGAAAGTAGAATGTTTGGTTCCCAAAAGTAATGGAACTAGGGCCTGGGGTAGGCCGTCCCATGTCTGTGGCTCCACAGTCAGGAACGCTGCCCCCCCCCCCCCCCAAGATGGGGGGGTCTCCCAAGAGTCAGTAGAGCTCAATATTGATAGCTTCCAACGCACTTTCTTCCAACGCACATGGGTCTCCCAAGAGTCAGTAGAGCTCAATATTGATAGCTTCCAACGCACTTTCTTCCAACGCACATGGGTCTCCCAAGAGTCAGTAGAGCTCAATATTGATAGCTTCCAACGCACTTTCACATTCTTTGTCCTCACAGCCAACCCCCAGCAGGCAGGTGAAGCATTATTAGTATTAGGTTGACAATGGCCCCCAAAGCCTACAGGACTATCAGAAGGTGGTACATGGGGGTATCTGAACCAACTCAATTTAAATTGACTGAAATTTACTGAATATCTACTCTGTGCCCAGATTTATGCTGGCATCCCAGGAGGCCGAAGATGAATATAATGGTAACTACTAGTTGTAGAATCCTCGGCAACCTAGGAAAGGTTGTCGTGTACTTAATTTCATTTAACAAAGCACACTGCTCACATTTGATAAGGTAGGCAGGTTAAGTATTGTTATTCCCACTTTACAGCTGAAGAACTGAGTAACTTCTCTGGTGTTCCCCCAGGGGCTGGCTCCAGCTTGGAACTCAGTTCTTGTCGTTTGTAAGACTGAGTCCGTGTCTTTGTGGGGGTGAGGGAGGAAGGGGTGTCCCAGGGCACTTCAGTCCCTGCACTGATGATAGACTTGTCTCCCGCTCTTAGACTGTGCTTCATGAGGGCAGAGACCATGTCTTATTAATTCGTCTTATTAATGTATCCCCAGTGCCTTCCACATGCAAATGACATGCAAATGATTCCTGAGTGAAAGAGAGCAGAAACAAAGCAAAGGTTGGGTAGTTTGGGTAATGGGCTCTAGAGAAGATTAGAAGGAGAAATGGGTTGGCCAGAGTGTGGAGAAGGTTGCACAGGTCACATTAAGAATGGCAAAGTTTTGGGTGGTGGTGGAATAGGGGTCCTTTTGGGTCCCACTGGGTGGTGAGCTGCATGGTAACTGGGTCTCTGCGTCTTTGTGTCTTCTCCAGGTCCCTGCACCCACACCTTGCACCCAGCAGGCATGTGGTGAAGATGTGATGAGAGGGTCAGAGTGTGTGTGTGTGGGGGGAGAGCCTTGCCCTGAAGCGAGGGGAGGTCTGTGGACTCCTAGGGCAGAGGGCCAAGCTGTCCAGCCTCCTCCAGTCAGGGATATTCCTCGTGACTGAGGTGGTGTTAGAAAGAGCTGCTTGGGCTTTCCAAAGTTCCAGAGACTGCGACTCAGATTCTGGCTCAGTCACGTTATGCTGTGAGGTCTCAGGCATGTCCCTTAGGCCTACATCATAAAGTCGCCCTAGTGATGAAATGAAATTGTACTCATAACGTGCTCATGAGGAGATGGCTCTTCATGCTATTATTATGGGATGATGTGGGCAAGGTGCTTCAGGCTAAGGAACGGGCGTGAGAGCGACAGCCTTGGAAGTGCTCTCATTATCAGCGACAAAGGCAAGCAACCTCTGCAGCTGGCCCCAGCACCCCCTGACCGAAGCTGTTAGGATCATGTGTTGTTCTAATTCACACCTCTGACCCTGACCACCATGCCAGGGCAGCTGGGCCTTGTGATTCATACATTAAGATTCTAACAAGCAGGAAAACACATCAATGTCACGGGAGCCAATTTCATCCTAACTGGAAAGGAACAGAGGGAGGCTGGGAGGCGGGATCGCAGGCCCCAAAGGGTAGAGGAGCAGGGGCTATCCACTTCTGACACCTTCTGGGGAAGGGGTGGGGCCCAAGCCCTGTTTTCTGGCTCCATGGAGTTCCAATTTCCCTAGCTGTGAGGAGCCAGGCAGCCCCCCGTCTATGGCCATTTGGTCTGTGAACACAGCAAAAATATGGCAACCATCTGGCCTTCCCGGGCTGCACTGGGCCCTTTCGTGACTTCTTGTCCTCGCATCTGTCATTCCCTCCGCTGCAATACTCTTTCCCCCACTTTTCCACTGTGTGTCTCTCTGAGCTTCCTGCCACAGATCAAATCCTCTGTGAACCATTTCCCAAGTTCTGGGGCAGAGTCCGTCACGGCTGTGTTTGAATAACGGCATTCAGCCCGCTATATGGTAAGAGGTCTCCCTACAAGACTGGGGAGTTGCTCTCAGGCGGGAACCTGGTCTTAGCAGACATGAGATCTCCAGTGTCCAGCCCAGGCAGAATAGATGGTCGGTGTGTTGGGTATGGACCACGTGGGGGAACCGACACATGCAGGAGACAGCCGCCTTGTTTCCTGAGCAGAGCGCATGGCTCATCAGCTGACAGGGGAGGGGAAGATGCTGCCTCCTGGCTGCTGGCAGGTGGAAGATTCGTGGCTGTAACAGCTCACAGCTTAGAGAGAAGGCTGCAGACAAAGGGGGAAGAAACCCCCTTTAATGGGCAGTGTGTCTGTTCCCTTGGGTGGTAGAAAAGGGTGGGCCGACTGGTCAGGGAGGACTTCCTGAGCGAGGTGGTACTTCAGCTGGCCTTTGAAGAACGGCCAAGCCGTCACAGCAAAGGTGGGGATGGGCCTTCCAGGCAGGAGCCTTGTGCCAAGACTTACACTGAAGCTAGCCAGACCACGTCTCTTCCACTCTTAAAGACCTCCAGGGAAGGAAATCCTTCAGCCTCTCCCATGGAGGGATCGTGTGTGCTCCAAGGAGGCTCCTGGTACAGCCCTCCCTTCTGAGTGGAGGGTATAAATTCAGAGGTTAACGTGCCCCCACTGGATGGAGAGTGTGGGAGGTGGGGTCGGGGAAGGCAGCTGGCTGTCCTCTTATGGAGAGAGTTATAAGCCTCTTCTCCCACCGCCCAAACGCCACCACCCAATCCGCCTGCAACCGGCATCTTAGGAGGCACGTGGTGGAGGCCGTGGGGGTGAGTGGCAGCTTTGGCCCGGCTCTGGGGACAGGTGTGTTGGCCAGAACATTCCTGGCACCACATCTGAGTGCTCCTAGGAGCAGTCGAGCTTGTACATGCCTCAGACCAGATGATTCCTGAGGACAGAGTCAAAATAGTCCTGGCCCCTGGACAGACCTCGATTTGGTCAGTGCTCCTTTTAGCACAATTGGAAAGGCTCAGGGCCAAGGACGGGAGGAGGAATCAAGTGAGATCACGGTAAGCCATCAAGCCATAGTAGCCACTCTCTGGCCACTATTTGGAAGAGCTCCTCTGGAGTCAGGAGGGAAGCAGGCAGCCGCTCTCTGGAAGCAGATAATCCTTCCAGAACAAGAGATACAGAATGAACCAGAAAATGACAGATCCTTCTCAGGACAGGCTTGGAGCCTTATATAACTATGCAGAGCTGCCTGGTGGTCAAGTGCATGGCCTCAGGAGAGGTCAAGTCCTGCACACACACACCCTCACCACTCACCAGCTCTGGGAGCTTGGCGATTTGTTGTTCTACATCTCCTATCCTTAGTTTCCTTGGCCTTAAAAGGGATCAACATGTACCTCTTGGGCTCAGGGGCTGATCTAACGAGATAATGCAGGTAAAGTGTGTGTGCTTCACGAACTCCCTCTGGACAATGTAGCAAAGCCTCCCAGACATCACAGAGCCAACTGTGCAGTCTCTAGAGAAGGGAACTGCAGCGTTTACACAGAGGGGGTGTTTCGTGATGGCCCAGCTGCCATCAGGAATTTCCTTCGAAATCTGACCTAAACTCTTTCTGACACCTTGCTTTGTGGTCTCCTAGCTTAGGTCTCCCCTGCCCTAAATTGAAGCTGAAGACATCTTCAGCTTCTGAAGGGTGAGTTCTGAAGGGTGAGTTCTACCTGGGGAGCTGGCTCTGGAAGAAGTGTGGCCAGGGCTGGTTCCTGGGTCCCCTGCTTCTTCCTTCACCCCGAGCCCACCCGAGACTATCCTTCCTCCTCCTGGTGCAGGCAGGTGACCACGAGGCTGGCCAGTCATGGAGGGATGGGGCACAGGGGAAGTGGAAGCCAGCTTTCCTTCCCCGGGCCCCCACTGCACTGGCGTCAACGACAGCCCTCTTCCCTTCTCGCTCCTGACCAACTGTGGGCACGCACCCTGCAGCAACCCCCTCTGTGGGCCTGGCCTTGCTCTGGGAAGGTCAGACACAAAACCAATGGAGGCAGCTGGCATGGTGAGGAGTCCTGAAACAACCACATTTTATCACATCTGAGATGCCATCGATGGCAGGGTGCACCTGATTTCACAGATGGTTAAGTGGGGGAAAAAATGAGCCTTTTAGAGCAGAGAGAAACCCAGTAAACCACCAGAGGAACTCTTCTTTCTTATTATCATGCACCTCATGCAGACCTTCCATTCTTTTATTGCCTCTTTTTACTCCCCTCCCCTTTACAATTGTACCTGCACAGAAAGGTCCAAAGAAAATATACAGTTTTATCTAATATCTATTAATCACAAGTGGGACCACCACCCAGGTCAAAAAATAAGATACTACCAGCACCCAAAGTCCCCTTTGTGCCCCTTCTCAATCTTTGCCCTCAAAGATATCCTCCCTGAAAATAACCTGTTTTTTTATGGTAATTACTTTCTTTCTTTTCTCTGTAGTTTTCCTATCTATGTTACATCCTTAAACAATATAGTTTACTTTTCCCTGGTGTTTGGACCCTATATAAATGGAATCCATTAGCATACAGGATTTCACTCTGAAGTATAGGTTTGAGACTAATCTACATTTGTTTGGTGTTTCTGTACCTATTTATTTTCATTGCTGCATAGTTTTCCATTGTAAAAAATTTACTGCCTTCCTATTTTTCACCCTCCCGCAATCTTGGAACTATTCTTCCTCCCTCTGTTTTCTATTTCAATCCATCCTTCATGTTGTAGCAAGCAAGACTGATCCTTCTTAACCTGCTCCCAATGCCTTGTGCCCACTGGGACACCTCTCCTATGAGCTGGAGCGCTTACCCCATAGGGTTCCATATGCTACATGGATGATTTGTTTAGCTGTCACTCCAACCAGACACGCTGCATGTTTTTGAGGAAAAGGACCCCCACCTTTCTTTCCACCCCCACCTCATCAGTGCCAAGGAAAATGCCTGGTAAGTGTTCAGTATGTATTCAAGGAATGGATGATCAAAGGACCTAAGTGGGTAACTGGTGGTTGTCACCATTCGCTGTGGGCCTTTGTGAGTGAAGATGAGTGGGACAGGGTGGGGAGCATCAGTGAGTCAACTCCCTGGGAATTCTACCTGGAATCAGGCTGCCCTACTTGCTGAAAGGGATTTCCCTGCAAGTGACTGTTCCGTGTATGTTTGTGGGGAAGAGACTGGGGTCTATGGAGGCACACCGGGCAGCTTTCTAGAGGAGTCTTCAGGACAACACAGTAAGAAGGGGGGAAGAACATGAACTCCAGAGCCAGGCTGTCAGGCTTTGAATACTGGTCTCTCACCCTCTCAAGACCTTGAGCTTGTTACTGGGGTTCATCTTCTGTAAAATGGGGAAAATAATTCCACCTACCCTGAGATGGTAATACAGTTTCAATGAGTTAATATCTGTAAGGTGCTTAGAACAGTGCCTGGCACTCTGTGTTTGTTCAATAAATCAATACATAACAAATAAAATAAATCTGCTGCATGGCACACGCGGCTCCCTCTCTGTGAAAGCCACAGGTTGTTTTTCTGACAGATGGTGAGAGCCCTCAGCAGCTCCTTCTGCGCATGGAGAGATGCGTTCCTTCTTTCAAATGGTTTTATTTCCTGGATTCTGGGACTACTCCAGCTCTGTGTGCATATGATGGGGTGTTTTCCCCTAGTCTGGGTCTTGGGCTTCTTTGGGGAATGCTGGAAATTGTAAATCTCTGCTGGCCATTTTTCAGGTAGAATCTTTGAGAGCTGCAGGCTCCCGTGGAGTGTCCTGGGGTTCAGGGCAAGCTAGTGGCCTCACACACCCCGTCTTCTCAGACCAGCTCCATCCAGCCTTGCAACTGACCAGCCAATTGTCAACAAGGCCCTATCTTTGATGGAGACCACCAATCTCCCTCCTTCCCTGGGACTCCCTGCTGCTCAAGCAGTCAGTGTGGCCCACACCCTGGGACTACGGCTTCCAGCACTCTCCATCTGTCCTGGGGAGTTGAGGACAGCTTCCAGGGGTCTGTTCTCTCTGTCCCTGCAGTGAAGGGTGGGTGGGAGAAAACAGTTTCACATCACAAGCAGGAATCCAAGATCTCCTGTTTCTCTGGAACAGAAGGGAGAATGCAGCCAAGCCATGGTCAGCCTGACTTCCAGGTCCTGGTGAACGTTCCACCGAAGCTCTACAGGTACAGATGCCTGAGCAACAGGGGAGAGACAACAGTCGTGGCATGATACAGAGCCACACAGTTCCCCAGGCTCCAGGGAGGAGAAGAAGGGGAGAGGAGTATTTCACGCTCATGACCCTAGGAGGAGGGGTCCGTCTCTTTGGTCAGCGACCATCACGGGCAAGACAAAGCTATTGATAGTCCATCAGGAAAGAATTCTCATCCAGACAACTCGTCCTTCTCTTCCTACTCCATCCTAAATCCTAGACTCCCTGCCAGACCTGGCCCAGATCCCAGCTCCTCCATTAAACCCTAACTTTGTGCATCAGCAACCCGTGCAAGGCTTAAGGCAAGACCTCAATCATGCCCAGAGTCCTGGAAGTCCCCGAGGCCAGCTCTCGCTCTGGGCTGGTGTCCTTGATACCAGCACTTTCACTGATGCCCCCAAACCAGTTACAGGTACGCAGAGACAGTGCCAGGGTGGCTCAGTGGGAGTCCGCCAGCTGGTCTCTAGCTGCAAGTGGTACGGTTGGTTTCTATCATTTTCTGGGCATGCCGTCCTGAAGAAGGTGGGGAAGTGTGGCTCTGTGGGGCCAGTGTACCACATGGCAGCCCTTTTGCTGATGGTTGGGAAAGTCTTTCTCCTGGACTCAAATCTTCCCCTTACTCAACCAGCCAGAGAGCCTAGACTGTCCTTCACACAGAAGTCGACAGCACTGCCTCTTATTTCATAACAAGAGTTCCAACCACTTACTGGATGCCTACAGTTTTTGGCTAACTTTGACTTTTTTAAAAAAAGATTTTATTTGTTTATCTGACACAGAGAGAGAGATCACAAGCAGGCAGAGAGGCAGGCAGAGAGAGAGGAGGAAGCAGGCTCCCCGCCGAGCAGAGAGCCCAACAGGGGCCTCGATCTCAGGACCCCGAGACCATGATCTGAGCCGAAGGCAGAGGCTTAACACACTGAGCCACCCAGGTGCCCTTGGCTAACTTTGAATACTTAACAATATTCATGGAGTACTCTGTCAAAATATCTCACTGAATTTTCCAGGCACCTATGAAACAAGCATCATTATTAACATTTTACACATGAGAAAACCAAGCCCAGAAGGGTTAAGGAACTGGCTCCAGGTTGTCCCAAGAAGTGAGTGGCAGAGCCAAGACTCACACCCCCTGTATCTTTAACCACGTCCGCTCCACCTCTGGGCTAGACCATCTGTCAGGCACTGCACTTTTTAATGTATTATTGATCATCTTTGCCATAGGTGGGTACCATTATCTCTACTTTATGAAGAGCAAATTAACATCAGAGACGCCAGTTGACCGGTTCAAGGTCATACAGCAAGTAAAAAAAAATGGAGCTGGGATCAGTCTTAGGTCGTCTGCCTCCAAAACCCTTGTTCCTTATACTATACCATGCTGGCCCTAGAGAAACAAATCTTTTCTACGGACTGAACATCCCTAGTCCCCTTAACCATTCATCATATGACCTGTTTCCCATTAAGAGTCATTTGAACAGACATTTCCCTACTCTGACTGCTCTTCTCTGGACATGACTTCCCAAAGCACCTTTTGAAATGCGATGTTCAGTCCCAGACACGCTAGTCTGGATGTGTCTGATCAGCACAGGTAGGCAAACTTCTCTCACCTGTGCTACTTCCTCCATTCTTGGACCCCTTGTGTGTATGCCCCTGCTAATACTTGATTATAACCTGGGTTGACCACTCCTGGTTTATGTGTGTAATTTATTTCCCCAATTAAATTATCAGTCCCTCCAATTAAATTATCAGTGCTGGCATCATGTCTTATACCCACAACTTAGGTGTTAGTGGACAGATATGGTAATCGGGACTTAGATCCCATTTTCCCATAGAAACAAGTTATTTCTTTAATAGCTAGTTTTCCAGGCTAGCCCCCAAAGGCTGATTTAGTTAAAGATCTATGTTCTGGTGGAAAGGAGCTTACAGGACTCAGGGATAAAAAACCGATCTTGCTCTAATTTCAGGGGGAGGTCTAGATTTGAGGAAAATTCTGAGGTGGGGGAGCACAGACTTCGTCCTCTTGCCTTTTCCTGGGCCCTGCTGCCACTTCTCAGCACCTCTTCTCAGAGCCCCAGGGCTGTCATGTGACCCTGCAGTCAGCTTTCTGAATTTGAGGCCTCTGGCTGCTAGGACTTTAGGGTCAAATCTCTTAAAACTATATTCGTGATGATGTAGATAAAACTTTCATCAGAGTCTTAAAGGTCAGGGGCCTTGAAGAGGGGAAGAAAAATTGCTAGAAACCTTTCCCCTGGCACCTCATTCTGGTTTGGCTCTTCAAAATGCTGTGTTAAAAAATATTCTAATCTTCATTTGCTACCGCTAACAAGCACTGGCACTCTTCCCATGAAGCTGATCTTAGCTGAGTGGGAGTAAAAAAGTAAGCTTTGGAACTAATTCATACTAAGCTGTGAATGAAAGATGGCATCTCGGCCTTTCCATTGGCGTCTTTTTTTGACAGGGATTGGATACTTTGAAGTGGATCTCTGATGAGTGGAATTTCAGATCGTGTGACAAAGTTGAAGGAAAAAGTAGCAGGCAAGATATTCTGGAACGAAAATGGTCTAAGTCTCTCTGAGCTATTTTTTTGCTTTTCAAGTTTTCTTACTTTTCTTGCCACAGATTCCCTAGAAGTGTCAAGATTTCTCTCAGCTTTTCCTGAGACAGGGCGGATTAGGGGGACTCCCGGAGTGAGACGGGAGGCATTTGCAACAGCAGCTGTGTTTGGATCAGGACAAAGTACTTTCACGCGCATCTCATTCCACCCTCACAACAGTGCTGTGGACTGGATATCGTGATTCCTATTTTAGAGCAGAGGAGACTGAGATCTGATGAGACCCAGCAACGTGCCCTGGTCCCGTGGCTAGGTAAGAAGGTGTGCAACGCTCAAATCCAGGGCCTGCCCCCCTGTACCACACCCCTTCCATAGAGCACACACTGTAAGAGACATCACCATTTCTAGGCCAGCTGGAAATGGATCCCATAAGTGCATCTCTGACAGGGATCAATGTGTACGTCTTCGGGGCTTAGTAGAATGCTAGGCACAGGGAAGGTGGCACGCGGGATGCACAGAGTGTTTGTTGAGTCACTGAAGATTTACACCAAGGCACAGAGGCAACCAGCTTGATTTCACGTCCACACACCCTCCTTGGCCAGGAGCCCACGGACAGGGCACATGCTGTACCCGGGTGTGTGGCAGCCTGTGTCCCCCAGCGGGGAGGAGCCCAGCATGTGAGGCTCCAGTGCCGTGGATGAGAAGAGCTGGGAATCTGACAAAGATGCGCTCAGATCTGGACAAGCTCAGATTAGGTGCAGCACAGTAATGTTCATAGGAGCGTTACTCAGAAGCCGAAAAGTGGAAAACAACCCAAACGTGCCCCAGCGGATGAGTGGATAAACCAAGGGTGGTCTGTCCATGCAGTGGGATCCCGTTCTGCCACGAAGCAGAAGGAAGCACCGATGTATGTTACGACACGATGAACCTTGGAAGCCTGATGTGGAGTGAGGGAAGCCACTCACAAAGGACCACATGTGATAAAATTCCATTCCTGTGAAAGATGTGAAATTGGCAAATCCGATGAGACCCAAAGTCGATTACTGGTTTCTAGGGGTGGGGCAGTGATAGCTAATGGGTAACAGAATTTCTTTCAGTGATGAAAATATTCTGAAATTCAATGGTGGGGACGGCTGCACAACGCTAAACATACGGAAAATCTTCTGACTTTAGTTACAAAGGGTGAATGGAGGTATGTGAATTCTATTTCAATTAATAAAAAGTTAAGAAGGGAAGGCCCGTGGTGCATTCTGGGCACTTGGCTTCTGTGACAGCCGCAGAGTTCATATGAGGGCCCTGGAAGCAGGCCCTCAGCTGCACGTGGCCGGGTGGGAGAGCAGCGCCTCGCACACAGGGTGGGGCGGGGTGGCAGCGAGCAGGGCCCAACAGTGATGCTGGCTGGGTGCCACCCCAGGACTGCGAATGTGAGCATTGGAGAAGGGAGAGGGAATGAAGGGATGGTGAGGCTGCCTCAGTGAATCTGAAAACCAGGGTGGCATGTAGCTCTCCTGCCCCCCTCCCAGGATAGGGCTCTGTGTCTCCACGGACAGCCTCCACTGACAGCATCCGCTGAGAGCCAGGGGTCCCCTTTGCTTCACCTAGACTTTATGTGGGAGCCGAGAGATGCTCTGGTTTCTTGGGTCAATGCGGAGGGACTATAGCCTCGTGGGTGAGGAACTAGAGCCTCGAGGAGCCACAGACTTGGGTTCAAATCCCATGAGATGTTGGGGAACATGTTCCCTTCTTTGAGTCTAGTTTTGTTACTGGTAAAATGAGGATAGCAGGGCCCCGGGTGACTCAGTCTGTTAAGCATCTGCCTTTGGCTCAGGTTAGGAGCCCAGGGTCCTGGGATCGAGTCCCACCTACTCTGGGCTCCCTGCTCAGTGGGGAATCTGCTTCTCCCTCTACCCTTCCCCCTTGCTCGTGATCTCTCTTTCTCTCTCAAATAAACAAATATACCCAGCCCCTGTGCTGGCTGGATGGACTACATGAGATGATGCCCGAAGATGCTCAGCACGAATCGGGCCCGGCACGGTGGCTGATGAAGGCGTGGCTCCTTCGATGTGTGGCTGGGCCTGCTGGGGCTTGGTTTCCTCTTTGGGATCTCCCCACATGCAGAGAATATTCTGTAATGTTGCTCCTGTGCTTTGGTGACAGCGGCACAGAGAACAGCCCTCTTCTGGGTGGAAATGAGCAGAATAACCCGGCCAGGGTGAGGGGCGCTGGGGTCTGGAGCAGAGGGGCTGGGGGCAGAAGCTGGGCAGGAAGAGCAGCCCTCTCCCTCCATCCTCCATGGCCAGGACCCTCTGCTGGAGTTCCCCCCAGCCTGCGTTTGCTGTGGAGTGATTGCTTCCAGCAGGAGATTGGCCTCTTTCAGCCAAAAGGCAACAGCAAGAAAATATCATGGGATTCTTCAGGGACCCCACAGCAAGCAGCTAAGGGATGAAACCTTCCTAAACTCGCTGTAGCCTAACAACAAAAAGGCTCTGGGGTTTAAGTCCCATCTCAGGAGCATTCTGTCATCAGAATCCATGTCTGTAGCTGCTAATGCCACACAACAGTGGAAATGACAAGAAGCCTCAGACACAGGACGAAAGGAATCAAAGAATACTAACTGGTCCCCGAGGGAAAGAAGACAACAGGAACAACTAGTATTCACTACAAAGGTTTGAATGAACAATCTCTACCAGCTGAGACTGTAGATTTACAAAGCTTTCTGTTTCTTTCGCAAACCTTGGAAACTGTTGCTCACGTCGTCCCAGATGCTCGAGATAGACAGGCAACCGTGCAGAATGGTCCTTAGACCATTTATCTGCTTATCAGGAAGTCGGCAGTGTTTGTATCCAGACTGGTTTATGCCAGTTACATGTGTTAGTGTAATGATGTAATCTGACTATTCTGTAAACCAATAAAATGTAAGTGCTACAAGAAAGTTATTCTTGCTAAGAAAACTAAGTGGAAGGCTTTGGAAAGATTTGAGACTCTGACTTCCTTAAAAATGCCATGGAGTGAGGATCATTGGGACAAAGGTAAGTGGCTGGAATACATAACAAAAATCTAGAAAGATCCCCACAGCCAGATTACTTCCCAGACTTGAAATTTCTTATCCTATGTTAAATAAAGATGGAATTTATAAATGTTCTATTATAGGAGAGTTTGTGCAAGTAAAAGGACAACCTCTCGCCAGAAAAAGATCTTGGCCCTGTATCAAGACATTAGCGAATCAATATATATGTGTACCTTCTAAATTAAAATAAAATCTATCTTTATAAGGGCTTTTTCTTTCTTCAACCAACTTTTCCAATTGGCCAATCAACACGTGGGTTCTCCCCAGTGCACAGGATTGGATAGGAGAACATCCACTGGATAGTGTGAAATCTGTCCTTTTCCAAACATTTTCTACCCTTTCTCCATAAAACTGAACAGCTACTTTATGCCCATACGGCGTTACTGCAGAGTTAGAGTTCTCAAGAGCTGTCGTCTCAGAGTTGTTCCTCAAAGACACAGTGAAAAGCAAGGTAGGGGAGGGGGGCCTCGTGTAATCCATATGTTTGTGGAAAGCTTCCAACCATGTCCCCTCTTGCAAATTCACAATGCCTCTAGGACACTAAGAATCAAGAACTGAGCTGAACTTTGTATAACTCAGATTTTCCCAAGCTCTTTCACCTCATCTTGACAGCAACACCTATAACGCCCTATAAAGGTACACACTTTGGGAATCAAATCTTTAGGACCCCTGTAAGAGGTATAAACGTATGACCCCTATTCTGGAGCAATTTACAGCTGAGTCAGAGCTATGAGACACGTACATTTGACACAGACATACGTACGCAGGTCAGGTAAGCAACAGTATCCTTCAGTATGTTTTTAGAATCAAATGATGGTAAAAATCAGCAGGTGTTACAGATCAGAACAACAGGTCGGGCATCCAACTCTAATCTTCACAACCTGTGCACCTTATTCTCAAAAACTTGCTCTTAGTCCACGGTTCTAGACAGTTCAAAGAGGGTTCACATTTCTTACATGTGCCTGTGTACCAGGCTTCGCTCTTCATACATTTTCTCTCATTTAATTTTTATAAGTGTGGGAAACGGGTATTATCTTTTTTCAAAGAAATCGACTCAGATTGCACAGCTGGTGGCGGGGCCTCACTTTGTACCCCTGTCCGTCTGGCTCCGAAGCCTAGCTTCTTTTCACTGTGCCCTTGTTACCCAGTCTTCAGAGCCTCTCCTGAGCTGGGGCTTGGGGGCCTGTGCACCCACTGGGATCTGGGTAGCCCAGACAGATCCATGGCCCAGGCTGAGCCTGCAGAGGATAGCTGTGCCAGGCTGTGTCCCTAGAGCCTGGACTTCTCCACAGACCCTTCCTTCCCCAGTCCACAAGTTCTGAGTTGTGACTTTTTTTTAAAGGCCTGGGGGTCACTGCCTTGTCCTCTCCTGATGGCCGCTGTGAGGAAGGCATTAAGTGGGGGAGGACTTTGCCAATGTTAAGTGCTTTATTAATAGTATCCGCACTGAGTGCACTCTGAGCTGGAGAGGGTCCAGGCCTGGGATGGTATGAGCAGAAAGTCTTACTCATGCTTTTCAGCAAGCCCTCACCATGGTTCCTGGTCCCTTTTGTAGAGCTGATCTGGATCCTTCCTTCTCTGCTTTGTGCTCAGTGATTTCCCCCACCCCCCTTCTCCACCTTTACCTTCCTCTGCCATCCCTGGTCCAGGGGGCAGTGGCCATGAGTGGAAAGAAATGACCCTAAGCTATAGAGGGGCACTCATCTGGGAGAGGGCAAGAGGGGAGACTGTGAACTTTGAAGTCCAAGGTCAGAGGGGAGACAGTTAGGAGGGGCTGATCAGATGACCCTCCAGTCTCAGGCTCAGACTTATATCAGGGGGGAGATGCAAGTAGCCAAGGCAGGAACCCCGGCTCGTGTGATGGGGGTCAGTTCTGGGTGCTGGCCTGGGCGACTGGGCTAGTGCGTAGGGGAATTGGTCAGGCAGCCTCCTCTCCCTCCTAGTCTTTTCTCTCCCTCAGAAGTGAGGTTGGGGGTGTGTTCACATCAGTCAAAAATGCATGGGGTGGGGGAGGTGGGGCAGGAAGGACGGGGCACCAACATTTATTAAGCACTTCAATGTGCCAGGGCCTTGGCAGTTACTGAATTGCTTCCTGGTTTTCTTCCCAAGACTTGAGTGTGTCCAGGTTTCAGAGTCAGAGGTAAAGTCTAGATTGGAGCTCAGGTTTCGCTGCCTGAGGACGCCGTGAGCTTTCTAGCACACCCCCAGTCTGGGGTCACACATCACTGCGCTGCGGTGTGTGCAGCCAGCTCTGGACCTATGGTGGGGGGCTGGGGGGAAGGGGGACATGGGGAGCAGAGGAGCAGATGCCGCCATCTTGGGTGTGATGCGCCAGTGCATGAGACAGATCCTTCCTTAGGGAGTCCCTCTTCCCATGTAGCACAGACACCGGGCTTGCAGGCCCACTGCGGCTCTCTGACAGTGTGGAAAACCACAACAGGCAAGAAGCCTGGCCATCCCTGCCCCCATCGTCAGCCACTGAGTCAGAGCTGCTCTCAAGAGGCCTGAGGATGGCGCTGGCCCTGGCTCCCGGGCTTCATCACTAGGCTCTGACCTCTTCCCCTCACCTTGACCCTTGGCTTTCCAGCCCCCTCTCTCAAAATTAGGTTCCTCCTTGTTCTCTAGGTGGTGCTCTCAAAGTGGCTTCCTCAGCAAAGCCCTGGGGTGCCCCAACACCCTAGAGCTGGGGGGATGGACATGTGGGGGGAGAGGCAGAACCCCAGCCCCACATCGGTCACCACAGAATAGTTCTTCCTGTTCACTGGGTGTGCGGGCCTAGTGCTTCTGGGCCGGAGTCCCTAAGATGCCCGTATTGGAGAACCACAACCCAGGCTCAGGCTCCGTGGTGTTTGGAGGTACTCCCACTTCAAATAAAGGGCTGTTGACTGACCAAATGATTAATTTCCATGACCCGTTTGAATTCTCTCCCCTCTGAAGAAAGAGTTTCCCTCACGCCTGGTTCTACCTCAAGGCCAAGACAGTCTCTTGGTGTTTGTTTTTTATCTAACTTGGTACCTCCATGCCAGGCCAAGACCTCAAGACCTTGCAGACTGCTTCAAGCCTGCTGGTGCTTCCAGAATCTACCTCCCCACCCTGGGCGCACAGAGGTGTAGGTGCACGTGCACTCACACAAACACGCGCGCACGCGGGCACCCTTCACCATCAGCCTAGACATGGCGATTGGCCTTCATTTGTTGCTACAACTCTTGGATGATGCTAGGGGATTATAGTTTTGAATTCATTCCTGACATTCAACCACAGTCCCGTCTGTTCCAACTAACACTGCACACAGCATGTCACGGCTATCGTGTTAGTGCACACAGCAGGCTCTTTATCAACGTTACACTTACACCCAAGGCTCTGTCACTTTCACAGAAATGGCCAAAGAGGCTCATGAAGGCAGGCAGTTGTTCTGCACCAGAGCTGAGCTGGTTGTGTGAGGAAGGAGATTTCTCCCTGGGCTGCTCCTCTAGACCTGACGGCTGCAGCCACCGCCCCCCAGCATGGTGCCCCATCTGGCCACTCTGATCAGAGGGACAAGGAAAAGGGGACACACATCCGCTGCTACCCCCATGGTGAGGACTCCAGGGAACAGAAGAGCCTGGGCTGAGGATCCACATTTTCTTCCCGAGGAGAAGGGTAGGAGAGCACGTGGCCACCTATAGCAACCGCAGTCCTGGCCCCCAGAATCTCACCCCATCCATGAAACCCTTGCCCAGTCTTAGCTTTCTTCAGAACATGTCTGTCCTCACTTTACTTCCCTCACTTTATGTCACCTTCTTCGTGGCAGCAGCAAGCACCAGAGACAGCCTCCCAGCTCGAGGTTCCACTAAAGCTTCTCCTCTCCGCCTTGGTTTCTGGAAGATGAGATCCCTACCAGCGAGCCTCTCTCTGGGCCCATGCCCTCTGTAGATCCGGGGAGGACGACAGAGTCTGGAACTGGGGGGTTATTAGTACCCTGTGCTGCCACTCCACACCCCCAATCCACGCACACTCACCATGAGATGCTGGAAGAGCCAAGAACGCATTATATTGGTGGCATGCTTGGGCAAGACTCCTCGTTTGTTCTTGGACTTCTTATCCTCATTGTCCAGGAGGGAGGTGAGGTCAAGGTTAACCTTCAGGGCACGTGGAGAAAAAATCAGCATCAGCAGCCTGGCGGGCCAGCAGCTAGGGACCTGTTGCCATAGTGACGGCAGGCTCTCGCTGCCAACCCCCTTTCCCAACTCATTCTCAGGGCCCTGGGGAGGTCACCTTTCCTTTCACTCTGCACCAGCCCCTCAGAGAATGGGAGACAGGAAGAAGGAGGAGGAGGAAGAGGGGTGGGGAGAAGGGGATGAGAGAGGACACAGAGGAAACAGGGACATGCAGAGGGTAGAGGAGAGACAAATTTGACAGAAACCATCCACTAGTTATTAGCATTTCTAGGTTACTTCACCGTTTGCAAAGCACCTTCCTCCCCATTACTGTGATTAGCACTCATAGCAGCCCTGGAAGCTGGTAGGGCTCTGTGCAAGTGGTGTTCATCCCCTCTCTGTGGGTAAGAACTCTGAGGCCCAGATAGGTCAGCTGACTTATCCAAGATGACAGAATTAATGTCAAATCTCAGGCCTGACTTCAGATCTTCTTCCTCCCCCTACCTGTGTGTGCACTCTATCCCACTGAGCTATGGAGTGGCTCGGGCTAGAAACCAGGGATAGGAGGTGTAGGATCCTTTGATGTAATCCCGAGGGGGAGGGAAATCCCAGGAGTTGATAAAGCCTTTCCGATACCCCGCTTCCCATCTGGAAACTGGGTGCAACGACACCTCTTAGAGGAGTAACGTGATTACATGAGTAACTTGTGTAAAGGGCCTAGCAGGGAGCAGTTATGATTGTTCCCCCCCCCACCAGTGCACATGAGCACACACCTGTGCACACACACTCACCTGTGTGTTCTGGATCTGGATGGCTCCCTGGGGGATTGCTTGGGTGACCACCTGACCCTGGGAGGTTACCATGGTAACTGGCTGGTATAAGGCTCCACCTGAGGAGACAACCAGTTTTTGGGTCCCCTGCCATGGGGGCGGGTAGAAGTGAGGACAAGCAGGATTTCCAACTCACTTGGCATTGCCATGTAAAGACCTTCAATTCTGAAGGCACTCAAGCCCCCGTGGGGGAGGGGTGAGATGGGGTGGGAACAGGGTCCAAAGAACAGAGCCTCTGGTGTGAAATGTTTGGGGGCAGGGACAACAGCTTTACCTGCTCTTTGAGGGGCTCATGAGACTTTGACCCAAATCTGTTCCAAAATATCACAATTAGGTCTTGGTGCTAGTCATCTATAAACTTACAGAACACTGTGGTCAAGAAATGGAGCTGGAATCCCCTTGTTGGGAGGGGACACCCCTCCCATTTCCTAAGACTGTTTGTATGGTACCCTGCCCCCCACCCCCTGGAATCCCCTTGGAGCCACCCCTTCTCCTCCCAGGAGTGTTCCCCACAATCCCTTGCACCGACCTGACACCACTTGTGAGTTGACGGTTGTCATGGCGATGTTGCCCTGCTGGAGCGCTGAGGCTGGGACCACAATCCCCTGGGGGTTATTGGAGACTCCAGACATGGAATTGGGGGAATTCTGCAGGAGGTCCTGGCAGTAAGGGAGGCGTGGTTTGTGACAATGTCACTCAATGCCTAGAAGCCACAGCCCCAAATTCCTCCTCTCCCTCTCTTCCTGTCTTCCCTCCTTCCTTTTTCCTGCTCCTCCCAGGGCCCAAATCTGAAAGGCAATTCTCACGGCCCTCTAGAAGCAGTGAATAAAAAGGCTCAATATTAAAGACCAACCAATCTACCAACCAACCAGCCAGCCAACCAACCTACAATGCTTATCCACTTAGCTATTCTGTTCTTCTGAAGCCTGAGACACAAATCATCTCATAAATCAGTGGTCCCCACTTTGGCTTCACTTTGGAATTTCCCATACTGATGCCTGGGTTCTAAACCCAGAGGCTGTAATTCAATTGGTTGGGGGTGTGTCCGGGGCTTTGGTGTTTTACAAGCTCCCTAAGTGGTTCTAACATGTGGCCCAGGCTGAGAACCAGGCTTTATCTGCCTAGCACATCTTCAACCTTCACACTGAACTGTCTCCAGACGCCTTCCCAGACACCCTCTCCCCCTGAGAAACTTACCTCCCCATGTATCTATATCACATTATTTATTACACCCAGCTCCAAGGGCAAATGGCTTCCAACGTTTTATCTTTGTATCCTGAGCACCTAACTCAGGTGCCTGGCTCCCAGTGGACACTAAAATTGTTGTTCAATAATAATAATATAGAAATAGCCGCCCTCACCTCTTTACAACCTGTCTTTAGGGCATGTCATAGGAGCCTTGACCTCAAGCCACCCTTCAGCACATTTCATCGATTCCTTCCTCTTTCCCAGGCTGCCAGCCCAGAATCCCACTGCAGACAGAGGCCCCCTTTTGCCCCACACTGTCAACCTGCCAGGCCCCATTTTTGCCAGGAAACAATCCTTGCTGTTTGTTTTTGCAGCCACCAAAGCAGATAAGAAGAACATTTATTCCTGGCACTCTGGTCGCCTCCTCATTGCCATGTCACAGCTGGGCCAGGAAGTGCTTGGACCTGATGCTGAGCGACTCCGCATGCCATGCTTGGCCACAGCCTCCAAGAAGCAGCAATAAAACCTCCCTGCCTGGGGGCTGGGTGCTTGCTGGATGGGGAGAATTTGCGGGGAAGGAATTGGGTGTGTGAGAGGAGGTTGGGGTTTCTAGGTTTTCTTTGGAGAAAGCAAGAAAGGTGGCCAGTGAGGTGCCATGGAAGGAGTGGCGGGAGACCTGCCTGGGTCTCTGGGCTCCTCTGACCACAGTGCCTCATCTGAAAATGGCTTGAACCACTTAACCTGTCTGAAGACCATCAAGGGCTGACACTGTCATGTTAGGACTCCCATGCTTGGAGTCCTAACGCATGAGCTGTAAAAATTTAGACAAGTAAACAGTCAAGAAAATAGACTACCATGGGGGGAAAAGAAGGCCCCAAGCTTCCTAACTTTCATTTTAGGACTGGGGGAGAAGCTTGGGCTTTCAGCCTCCAGGGAAGGTCTAGAGTTTCTTGGAGCCAACTCTTGGTCTTCCCACTCAACCAGTTCAAGTCTAATACTGAGGCCCACCTTCTGAAACCTAAAAACTGAAAGAGCCCTTAAATGTTACATATTCCAACTCTCTGAGCACAAATAAGGAACTGAGGATTCTTAGACACCCAGGTGACTCGCCCAAGACCTCCAGCCGGTTCACAGCAATGGGACTAGAACACAGCCCTCCTTCATCTACAAACACTGAAGACCCACCCTGTGCCAAGAACCGGGCTACAAGGTGCTCCTGGAACCACAGGGGCTCAGTACATAGTTACTGGAGGCAAGGTGAACAGGTGAAACACTCAAACCCCAGAAGTACAGAGGCAGCATGGGCACGGGAGCAAAGACCATGGATTTGGGAATCAGCAAATCCCAGCCCTTCTGGGAGCATCAGTCTCATTTATAAAATGTGTCTGGCTCAGTGCTGACATCCAGGAGCCCTCAAAGCCTGTTTTCAGCTCTGTCTCCATCTAACGTTGATTCTGCCCTCATCCCAATACCCTTGCCAACCATTCTCACAGGATGTAAACCAATGCTGATGTTATTTGAAGCTGAAGCAAAGCTAGAAGGTAAATGTAACAGAAGAGGGTGTTGTCCCTCTATGCCTTTCACCCTAAAACTAATGGAAATGACTTTTCAATTCTCTTTCTCGTCTGGAAACTTCATGCCATGGTGCTCCTCCTCATCGGGGAAAGGCATTTGGGAATTTCCAACATAAAAAGTTGCCCCAGATTTCTTTTCCCCCGAAAAAAGGTATCCAGCAAGGTTAGGAAAACACAAGTGAAATCAGTAAAATAAATACAAGAAGTGTGCCTTGGGATTTAACCAACACACATTTTTGCTAGCCAGAGGCAGAAGGGTGAGCTATCCCCTGGATACTTCATCTACTTATTCAGACTCTGGCTGGTTCCGTGCCCTGTGGTCTTGCAGGCCTGCGTGCCAGGTTCTGGGTTTGGGTAGCTAAAGGCAATTTATGCATTAGATCAGACTCTTCTCTTTTCTATCATCTCCTCCCACTCGGCGTTTGTTGGTTGGGACATGCCGAGAGGCAGCCAAGTTCTATCAGGAAAGGAATGGAGAAGAGACGTTCAGGGGCAGAGACCACAGGAAGGGCCAGGGCTGGCTTCATCTTAGCTGGGCAAAAAAGAGGAAGAAAAATCTGGGCCTCCCCGAGGTCTGGGGAAATAATATCCAACTCTTACATTTGTAAATATGACTTATTTCACATACCGGCCTGAGCCCTGTCGTGTTTTCAAAGACAAAGAGTTTCAGGGCCATGGAACCAGACCCTCTGCGATCTGTATTTGTAAAAACCGCCCTCGGCTGGTCCTAAAGATCAATGGTTCTGAAACTGCCCATGTATTGCACACGTTGAATATTCACATTCTTTTACCATGCTATTTCATTTTAATGAAATACTCCCATACTATTGGGAAAGATGATTCTGTTTGCCTGCAGAGCAACTGAGGCCCGAGAACTGAAGTGGCTTCCTAGAGTCACACAGATGTGCCTCGAACCCAGGTTCTTTGGCTCCGAGTACAGCGCCGATGCTCACTTGGAGAGACGTGCTTTGGAGTCAGATATCCAGGCTCGACATAAGCAGGGTGCCTGGCACACGTCAGCACCCAGTAAGTCACTTTCCACTTCCTTTGGCTAAAGCCACTCAGCGAGGGAGCTGAGTTTGGCACAGCCAAGATTTCAAACCTGTTCTAGAAGGTCCCAGAGCTGCTTGGGTTCTTCACTTAGCAGCTATGGAGACTGAGCCGGGGCTGCGTACTGAGCCGTGGGGGTCAGTCCTCGCTTTGTGCCCCCTTCATTCCTGCCTCCTTGCCCAAGACATTCCTGGGCCCCGGCCAAGCCCCAGAAGTGGGAGCTGCGCCTCTGCCTTGGATGAACTCTGTGACCTGACTGCAGCCATTCCAGGGGGAGCCCCGGGTCTGGCTCTCTGGAGCCTTTGCCTCTGCGGAGACAACGGGACTCTGAATCTCTGGGAAGAGTCTAGGTCTTTTCTGAGGGAAGAGCTACTATGACAGCAATGGAAGCCCCTCAGGGAGAAAATTTTGGCTAAGCACACAGTATTTTTATCTTCTTGGCAGCTTCCTCTTGGGGCTCATCAGACTCCCAAGCTGGTGGGTGATGCTCTGTCTGGACCCAAATAGGGCTGTTTCCTTCTAGTCTCCTTAGTGCCCATAAAGAGGTAAGAAGCACATGTTATACAGTTTTAGGGACATTCTTCAGCATCCAGAGTCTCACATTCCTGCCCAAATTGTCCAGGAACCAGGGGCTCTGAGCTGGTTATCTAGCTTAAGAACTCTGCCTCGTCCCACCAAGAACATGGCCATAGCGTCCCCAAGCCTCTGCAAAGTGCTGGAAGCCTGGCTTTCTGGTGGAGCCATCCCACCAAACTGGGGTGTGTGTGAGCTCCTACCTTCTAATAGTAAGATTTGCTTTCCAAAGCAGGACAAGGCCCTAAAGCTGAAAACTTCCTTGGAGTTTTCTGGGAATGATGTCTCCAGGCCTGGACCAGGTGACCCAGGACTTGGATGGAAACCCACGAGCTAGGCTCCACAGGCTTTCCTGGAAGCTGTGCCACTGCTGATCCTCATGTGCTGTTTCCCTGAGACACAGAGAGGCAGAGAGCCTCTCAGAAGCAGGCCAAGCAAGGTAGGGGAGCAGCTTTAGAATGGCCGAGAGCTCACGCTACCCGTGGACCAGCTGCAAAGCCTTCGCTGCCTCAGGCCATCAGTCATGGTAGTTACTGGGTGAGTTTTACTCCCAATCTCATTTTGGAACAACAACAAAAAGAGATGATTTCTTCAAAAGGAAGGCCTTCCTAAGAAAAAGTGAAAGGTTCTGGGATTGCTTTTGGAGGTACAGGGTGCTGGGGTGGGGCGTGTGTGGTGCAGAGGAACGGACTGTGACTATGAACTCTGACCTCATGGTCTGATGTTGGTCCAGGGGGCGCCGGCCCAGTCACTGGTGCCACCAGTCCTCACTGTCAATAGGGAAAGGGCTTCTGTGGCCCGGAAAACGAAATTCCCACCAAAGGAAGAAATTCCCAGAATAAACTGATAGGAGGAAGAAAGGAAGGCAAAGACAGACAGAAACATTTTCCTTTAAGTAATTTTGAAATAGCTGGAATGTTTATCTTACTAGGAGACCTGTGGAACAGAGGACATGAACTAGATGACACTGCAAAGGTCATCCCGACTGAGGATTTAGAAAAACCAATGCCATTCCCTAGAATCCATTGTGTGCTGGGGGTGGGTGGGTGAGCAGGTGTGGAGGGGGTAGGAGCTGGGAGGGGACAGCACTACCCCTGGGGACCAACTGTCTGCCATCCACCCCCAGGCCACTAGGGGTCTCTGCTGATCCACAAGCTCAGACTGCACCCTCCCAAACTTCTCCAAGCCTCCCAGGAAGACAGGTCTGTGGGCTAACTGGCCTGGGCTGGGGGGCGGGGACTGGTCTGGGGTGCCTCACTTCTGCTGGAAAGCTTGTCCAGACTCACTCTGGGCATGCCCGTGGCCCATGCTCTTGACTTCTTCAGTGTTTCCTGTTGGTCTGATATACTGCACATAAAGCATAACGGTTCTCTGTCTTACGCACGTGTCTTCTTTCCTTAGCTTTGGTTGCAGCTATTTTGAGGGAAAGGAGGGTCTTTCTTTGAATTCCCCCAAGCTGCCTACCACAGTGTTGGGTGCACGACAGATGCTCAATAAACTCAGGGCCCAACTGGGCTTTGGCTCGGGATGGGGTGTGTGTGTATGTGTCTTGGGGGGGAGGAGAGGTTGCCCCTGTCCCCAGACACACTGTTCCTGGCAGAGTCCTTCCATTCTGGCAGGGCCAGAGTCCTGTCTTTGGCTGGGAAGGGCTGGGCTCCCAAACTCAGGAAAGCCAATCACATGTAAACAAGCCATCTAATCCAGTGGCTGTTTCTCTTCTGCTGGGGGCTTTAGTCTCAAGGGAAAGGCACTTCTGGCCTGTGGGGACAAGTGGCAGCTGCTGCTCTTAAGGAACATTCCTTCTCGGAAGGAGAGAACTGCTCAGGTTTCACTGGCCTGGCAGGAAGGGCAGTCCTCATGGTCTCCTGGTGCCCTGAACTGGAGGGCTGGGGGCTGGGAAGTGGTGGAAAGGACAGCGTTGATGGCTATGGCCGGAGGGAGGCAGGGTAGCTCCTGGAACTCTACTTCCTGTCGCTGTGGTATAGGGGTGCCTCCTTCCCACCTCAGTGGTGATCCTGCAGGGTAGATCACTTCCCCCTCCTCCCACCAGCCTTAAAACTCCCTAGTCAAATCCTCAGGATGCTTGGCCACTGGGCAGAACTTCCGGGGGCTTGACTGAGGTGACTGCCTCCCACCTCCCTGACCTCCTGCTAATCTTGAAAATGCAAACTCCCTGTAGGTGGATAGGCAAGTCCACCTGCTCCAGGCAAGGGTGTACTCACTAGTCCCCTCCCTATTTTTTTTAGAGAGTTAGCAGAAATGTAAAGTTCTACCTGCTCGGCCAAGGCCCACATCTCAGAGTTGGGTTCACTCTGTGCCTTTCTTTCCCCTATTAGCAAATCTAAAGTCTTGCTTCCCAGCAATTGGTTTCTTCCTTTCTAGTTTCCAAATGGCTGCTCTACAGCTAAGTGGGGTCACCCCTCCACACCCAGGGCCCAGGACCCCTGGTTCCTCCTATGTGTCCCCCCCAAAAGTCAAAAGACTGTATTATAATAATATAATATACATAATATTAATAAGTAATATAATAAGTAGAACACAGACTCCAGCATAACCTATCTCAGTCTCTGCTGTTTACTTGAGTCAATGTCTGAACTTCTCTGAGCTTCTCTTTCCTGGGGGAGAAAATAATGTCCCCTCGCAGCCTTGCTGTGAGGAGTAAATAAGGTAATATATGTAAAGCACCCAGTACGTACAGTCTAGGGAAGGTTCAGGAAATGTTGACATTCTCCCCAGTTCTTCCTGGAGCAGCACAAGATGTGGCTAATCAATTAGTTTGCCTCCAACATGTTTCCAACACTTGCCCCATCGCCTACATTCCCCATTATGTCTCACATCTTTGGTGACTGACCATCATTTTCAGCCTTGCAGCACAGCCATTGTTAGGTTTGGAGGTCAGAGATCATGTCACACCCCCTTTGGGGTCCTTGGAACTCAACAGGCTCAGTTGTGCTTGAACTGATGCACGGGGCAGAAATGAATGACCGCTTGTCCTCTAGCAGCTTCTTCTCTCCAGGGATTCTGAAAGGCTTTCTTTGTTCCTTACCTTCTCCTAGACTTCTCTCTACACTGGGAACACTCACTTTCTGAGCTCCCAGATAGCCTCCCACTCTTCCTCCTCCCCTTTCCCGAAGAAGTCCTTCCAAGGCCACAGAATCTGCAACTTCTCCAATCACAATGGGCAAAATCTTCCTGCTGGCCTACCTAATCCATGCTGAGGTTTGCTCATTCTGTCTCCAGGCAGGAATAGACTGTGGCCGTGAGAATGTGCAGGCGGGGGCCAGGCCTTCTTTGGGGGCAGAGGGAAGGAGGCTAAGCAGTGACTGAGATAACCTGAAGCCACACATGTGGTTTGTTTGATCCAGACCCCTTCTGTGGCTCCTCTCCTTATCTCTGGCTACTCCTTTCCTGCCTTCCTCAATGTCCCCTCACTCTGTAGCCTTCTGTGGCTCACATAACTTATCAGGGTCCACAGGTGTGACTCACAGCTCCCTTGCACTGAGACTGGGAGCTCTTTCTGGATAACTCATTCATGCTCTCATAGGACCTAGCATGGTGCAGTGCCCCCCAAATGCTTGGTGACTGAGGACTTCAGCTCAGTCCGATTCAGAGCAAGGTGGGAATTAAGTTCTCTCCAGTGGGATGGTTTGGTTTATGCCCTCTAGGAAAGCTGGGAGAAGCCTGTCCAACAGGAATTGGGAGTCTACGATGAGCCTCCTTACTGAGGAGGCTGCCCCAGCAAGAAACCTGGGCTCAGAGATGTGAGGAAGCTGGGATGTCTTCAGAGGCAGGTGGAACAGGATGGCTTCCTGGAGGCATGGAAAAAACCAGCTGTGGCCCAATTTCTTGGGAACTCTAGTTCAGCTTGTGGGCTTGGTGGAAGCCATCTCCCCTCCTCCCTACCTGCCTCCCACCCAAGAGAAAGCTCACATTCAGAAAAGGAAGGCCAAGCAGAGAAGGTGACCAGCTGCCATAGAGCTGAATGGGGACATGGTTTGGCATGGGGGGGTAAATTTGAATAAAAAAATCTCCCCCACTTTGCAACACAAGGCCAAATGATTAGCACACAGGGAAAACCATGAACCAGCGGTTTGCAACAAAGCTGGCAGGCGGCTGGAATGTTGATACTGAGGCTCATGCTCCAAAGGGGAGACACCCCTGGGCAAGGCTGGTGCTCAGTGCGGCTATTTCAGGCTGGGGGGATTAAGGTTGAACCATGACGAATGTGAACCATCGTATGTGCGCGTGTGTGTGCTTATGCACGTACATACACACACACACACACACACACACACCCCCCCCAGATACTACTCTCTTCTCTCCCATACTGGCTCCCAGGCCGGCCTCCTGCACAGAAAGTCTCTTGGCAGCCGAGGCCTCTCCTTCCTGGGGAAGGCCCAGCTAGCGCCGCAGCCCCCAGCTCAGGCACAGTGACAGCAGCCTGCCCTGGGACTGTGGACAGCACGTGGCGCATCCTACGCACTGCCCCTCCTCCACGCGCCTGGCTTCACACTGACCCCGCAGTGTGAAGCCTCTCCCTTCATCCCCCACCCTTCTGCTGCTGTTCCTTTTCTCTCTCTTTTCTGCCTCTGGCCTTCTCAGCCTCACTTCCCTTCCCTCCGCTGTCCTTCCCCTCCTGATCTTCATCCTTCCTCTGCCTCCCTCTTGAAGGTGACCCTCCCGAGTTGTCTTTCTTTCCCTTTGTCTTTCTTCTGATTTCTCCTTCCTTCCTTCCTTCCTTCCTTCGGCTTCCTCTGGCCTCTCTTGATCTGTCGCCATCTGTCTCCTTGTCTTACTTCTCCCCACAGATATTTACTAGCCGTCCATGCATCAGACCTTGGGTTAGCTGCCACCAGGCGTGGGTTATAATTGTATATAAAATACTGTCTGTACTCAAAACACGTCTGTTATCTAGGAGAGGAGAATGACCCTTATACCAGCGACGCTGAGATAAAGTCGCATGTGATATTTATGTATAAGTGGTCCCCAGGGCTCCAGCACTTAGTTGGGAGAAAGTAAAGGCCTTTCTGGATGGGGCATCAGAGAGGCCTCCTGGGGAGAGCAGCCTTGTTGCTGTCCTGGGGAAGAGGCTGGGTTTGGTGATGCAGAGTCGAGGAAGGGTTGTCGGAGCAGACAGGCCTGGGAGAATGCAGCCCTGGGGGAGCCTTCACTATCTGGGGGAGGATGAGAAAACTCTGAGGACAATCGGAGCTTTTGAGCAGGACAAAGACATGAACAGGGCCTTAGGACCATAAATGCAGCAGCAGAACCTGAAGAGGCATGTGTAGGTGTGTTTGTGTTTGTGGTGCGTGCGCATGTGTGTGTGTGGAGTGCTGAGGGCTAGCCACAGAGGACAGGCGACTGGGCTGGGAATCTATGGTAGCAGCCTGTGTGTGATTATCTCATTTAGCCACTGAAGTCCCAATTAAGTAGGTGGCGGCAGGCAGAGGCAATGAAGGGACAAGTCTGAGAAGTTCCAAATAGGAACACCTTGCCAAGCGCCTTGTCTTCTTTTTCGAGCTGTCTTTGTTTTTGCCCGATTGTCTGAATTCCTCTTTCTAAGCAGATCAGAAGCCTTTCTGTGGTGGCCACCCCAGGGCCGGCTTTGCTATTAGGCAGAGATCTGATATTTACAATGACGGGAATCAAAGTTCTCTCCTCTTTCCTCAAAGCTCAGAGGCCCCGAAGGCTGGGATCTCCCAGGAGGACTGACTTTCGCAGGCAGCGACTGTGCGCCCTGGCTCACCCAGAGCCTGTGTTACCCTTCTCTGCCAACCTTGGGTCCCCAGTGGCCCTGCCTGCTGCAGACTGACTTGTCAGCCCCAGGACTCCGACCTGGAGGGGGCCGCTGTGGCTGCTAAGCCCTCTGGCCCTCCTCTCCTCCCCCACTACCCTGGTACACCCCCAATGTCAGCGCACGAGGTAGACTTGGAGAGCCCAGGAGGGGAAATCCAGAGCCTCTCCAAGGACCTGATTATTTCCAAAGACTTGTGCTAATTTTCTGATATGATCCTCACATCTCTGTGAGGCACTAAATCCTCATTACTTTTCCTGACCGATGCATTCTAATTAGATCAACACTTAAAAAAAATTCACAATAGCCACAGGATGGCTTTCCATCTCATTAACTCCTCACTTATTATTTTCATGAAAATTACTGATAAAAATGTGCATCTCCATTTGCGGAGGCCTCACAGCCTCCTCAGCTCCTATCTTGCATCTCTCCCGTCACCGGGGCTGCGCAGCGTCGCCATGGTAACCCACAATAATAGAAACTAATAAATTACAAACGAGATGCTCGTTGAGCAATTATTGTCCTCTTTTATGCAAGTTTCTTGCTAATTTTGATCATAAGGGAAAGTACAATAAGACTCTGAAGGAATGAGTCTATTTCAAGAGAATATTAGCTAGCAGAAGCCTGGGCGGCTGTTTTTAGATCTGTAATAAAGTGATTTGGTGATTTCAAGCAACGGGAAGAGGAAATAAACTTCTTGCCTCATGTCCCATGCAATACTCACGTCGAGTCCCACAGAGATCCTTCTGAATTTGTGCAAGCAGGGCTGACCTTCTAGAAGGCCCCTGACACTTCCCTTGCCTCTACAACCTGGAGGGATGGATAAAGTGTGCTGGTCCCTAAAGCTTAGAGATAAAAAGGCACCACCTTTCTCAGACACTTTTTCAAGTGCCCATTATTTTTAGAAAGTTTACCCTTTTCCCCACACCTGATTTGTCTCAGGAGCGGAGGGTACAGTAAACCTCCTAGGGCCCTCCATGTGTCTGTCCAGACTCGGGAACTCAGCGGAAGGAGAAGAAAGCGGTGAGCTATGGCTTACGTAGATGTCGGTGAGTTTGGTGGAAAGGTATCACCAGGCAGCTTTTTTTTTTTTTTTTTTTTTTAAGCTCTGTAGGTTTGGGGAATATATTCCACCCTGGAAAGAAGATCCCATTCTCATCCAAAACACAAAGTTGCCATTTCTAGGTTCCCCAGTTCCTGGGATGAAGGTGACTCTTGGGAGAGGGGTGGCGGGGCAATGGCCCTGAACCTTAGGAAGACAGATGAGCAAGGGTAGGGTGAACAACTTGAAAATGATCTGGCAGAAACAGTCGCATGGGAAGCTGTCTTCATCTATGAGGTGGGCAGGACTCAGGGAAGGACAAAACCCTCCTTATCAAGAACACGGAGAGGTCAGTAAGCCCTCTTGAGAAGTGTGAGGGGCTAAGAGGTAGAGGTCCATTCCCGGCTCTGCCCCAGCCTCATCTCAACACTTATGTGCATTTCTTAGGTTCTCTTGGGCCAGGAAGCCAGGAATCACTTTGGTCATTTTCTAAGGAATACCCATGCCCCAATACGGTGAATTCTGGGGCTGCCCGATGAGCAGGAGTGGATCACAGTAGGGCCTTCGCGCTGAAAGTGTCCAGTGAGTCTAAGCTACTTTACTAGGCCACCAGGGAACCTTCAGACATTCCTACACCCAGCTTAGGAGCCTAGTTTAGGACATAGGACACAGCCCAGTGTGTTACCTGTGAGTGAAGGTTTATGGAGGGCTGGTTGGGGGAGTAGGGTCCCCCGAGGTCATTCCTGAGCAGGTTGTCACTGTGCATCTTGGTTTTGAGGCAGGTGATGTACCGGTTACAAAAGTCCTTGCAGAGTTCATTGACTTTCTCCAATTCCAGCAGGTGAATTCTCAGGACCTGGATTGCCTTCACCATCTGGGGAGAGGAGGGAGAGGTGAGCCTCGTGTTCAGATCACATTCCTCCTGCTGCCTTGACCTCCTGAGCCCCAAGGCCACCAGCAAGGAGAAGCCCATACCCTGCTCTGGGTATAAAGTTTCTCATCCACTGGATTTCAGTTCTAGTTACGGTGGCCTGCTGATGGTTTGTGTGCTTTGAACCCACTGTTAACACAACCGCTCTTGAGTAAAGGGTATTCAGAGAACCGTAGAGCTAAAAGCCCAGGTCTCTAGCCCCAACCCTGCCAGTTATCACCTGGGGAGCTTGGGCAGTTGCTCTGCACCTTGTTGTTGGAAAAGTGGATATAATTAAGTCCCCCATAACAACCACCTAGGTTTGTGGAAAGGATTGTAGGAGGGAATGTAGAAGCTGCCAAGTGTGGAACACTGAGCAGGCATGAGGAAGATGGGAGATCAGAGCTCTTGTGGGAGTCTCTAGAAGTCAGAGACTGTCTATTCTTAAGCATGTATTCTGAGGGCCTCATGTGACACAGGTCACCTTGCAGAGGCCCCATTGCTACTTGCTGACTGACGGGATCATCCCACATGACCTAGCTGGGCTCTGAACACCGAGTTGTCCGCAGCGGCCTTTTCTGTGCCCTTTGGATTGTGGTACGCGTGACTGTCTCTCTTCAGATGGACACTCCTCACCCTTCATGGCAACAAGCGAGTTCTCAGTTTGGGCTTTTCTCTTTATCATTGTTATTATTAGAACAAGAAAAGTGCAACGGGAAGTTTGGAAAGTCAAGGAGGAAAATAACTGTCCTTGACCCATCACCCTAAAAGAATGGTGATTTTCTTTTTTTGGTCTTTTCCACAGGCATCTATTTTAACATTGCTTTAGTCACCTTGTGCTTACAACTTTGTTTCCTGTTTTCCCCTTAGTTTATCAATTGTATTTTTCTACACAGCAGCACGGTGTTCTCTATTGTCACTTCTGGCCTTCGAGCTTCTAGAAGGGAGAGAGGGTGTCTGATTTTCTCGCTATGTTATCATTGGCACCAACACTCTGGACACTGAGTAAATATTTGCTGAATGGGTAAAAATTATTGAGTAAACATATCTTTAATTGTTGCCTATTATTTCACATGTGTCCTCCTTAACCAATCCCTCATCATTGGGCATTTAGGCTACTTCCAATTTTTCAATTTTATAAAAAAATGTTATAGTGACTGTTTTCCAAGCTTCCCACTTTGATTCACGTGTCTGCCTTATTTCCTCAGAGTGAATTCCCAGAAGCGATAGGAAAAAAAGTATGGGCATTCTTTTGGCTCATGATAAATACAAATTGATTTTCAAAAAAGCGTGGTTCAAATGATACTGGACCAATTGGACATTCACAAGTAAAAAAAACAAACAAACCTTGATTTAAGTCTCACATTTTATATAAAAATTAACTCAATTGGACCAAAGACCTAACTGTAAGATAAAACTATAAAACTTTTAGAATAAAAATGCAGGAGAAAATCATGAGTTCCTAAGAGTGGGTAAAGAGCTCTTATACTTGACCACGCAAACTTGACCCAGAAAAGGAAAAACTGATAGATTAGAACTCATCACTATTTTAAAAGTTTGCTCTTCAGAAGATCTTGCGAAGAAGATGAGAAGGCAAACTATGGATTGGAAGAAAATACTTGCATATATCTGACAAAGGACTTCTTTCTAGAATACATAAAGAGCTCCCAGAACTAAACAGTAAAAGAGCAAGCAACCCAGTTAGAACAGGGGAAAAAGACAACATCAGACATTTCACTGAAGAAACACAGATGGCAAGTAAGCACATGAGAAGATGTTCATCGTCATTAGCCATCAGGGAAATGCAAATTAAAACCACAATGAGATATCACTTACACACCTATCAGAATGGTTAAAATAAAAAATAGTGATAACACCATGGCCAAGAACCAGACACTGGGTCACTCGTACATTACTGGGGGATGTGAAAAATGGTTCAGGCACTCTGGAAAACAGTCTAACAAGTGTTTTTGAAACAAAACTACATATATGCTTATCCTACACCTTGCAGTTATCCGAGGGAAATAAAATATATGTTCACACAAAAACAGTTTGTGAATGTTCAAAGCAGCCTGTTCTAACAGCCCCAAACTGGAAACAACGAAAATAAACTTCAACAGGTGAATGGATGAAGACACTGTGGTACCTCCATGTCATGGACTACTAGTTAGCAACAAAAAGGAACAAACTATTGATACACTCAGCAAATTGGATGGATTTCAAAGGAATAATTATGGTGAGAAAAAAAAAAAAAGAGCCAGTCTCAAAAGGTTACCTACTGTATGATGCCATTTATCCGACATTCTTGAAATGACAACATTATGGAGATGAAGAACAGATTGGTGGTGGCCTGAGGGTGCAGTGGGGGAGGGAGGGAGGAAGTGTTCTCTCTCTTGACTGTCAGAGTTTACATGAATCTGTAACTGTGATACAAAGGCACAAGACTAAACACGCACAGGAGTGCATGTAAAAAGGTGTCATCTGAATCAGATCGGTGGATTGTATCACTGTCAATTTCCTGGTTGTGAAATTGTATGCAGTTATGCAAGAAGGGAACCAGAACTTCTTTGTATTAGTTCCTAGAACTGCATGTGAATCTGTAATTACATGGAAATGAAAAATGGAAAAAAGGGTGGGGCCTGTTGCCACTGGAGACCCATTGGTGTTGATTTAAGCAGTATCTAGGGAGTCTCTGTTTAATCCTACCCTCTCAGCTGTTGGCTAGCATCTTGATGCCTAGGAATCAAGGCAGGGAATCTCTCTCAGAGAATTTTGGCGGTCAGGTGTGAGCAGAATCACATGACTGGACCTGGTGCCATGCTCCTCTCTGAGCTTCACAGACATTTCTAGTGGGGAACGACTGAGCAGTCCCTGGGTTAGCTTTTAGATTTCATGATGGGCAGGAATGGTGCCTAACTAAGGGCTCTTGGAGTACTGAATTAGACTAAGTGTCACTCAAAGACAGTGACCAACAATTTTGTGTCTTCATGAAGGGCTCAACCCTAGGAACTTATCCTAAGGGAGTGCTCCCTCCATGGGGCTGAGATCAAAAGACACTGTGCTCTCCCATGCGAAGAAGAGACTTGTGACTTTAGAATGGCTAATTTGGTACTGAAGGAACATTTGCTCTCAATTTTCTACTTGATTTTGGCCATGGATATCTTGGTTTATGTCTTTCAGAATAATTAGCACCATACAAAAGCATTTAATAAATGCTCATTGATTGCTTGATAACAATACCCAAACCTGTCTTATTCTTATTATGTCTCAGACACTGTGTTAAACCTACCGCTTGCCTTCTCCTATTTATACCACACGACCACCTCTGCAAGAAGGCACCATGATTGCCCATATTTTATAGTTGAAGAAAACGAAGCCCAGAGATATTAAGTCTTCTGTGTTCAGAGCCACATGGCTGGTAAGTGATAATACTAGGATATGAAGCCACATGGCCTGTGTTGCTCCCAAGAGCGGCTCTGCAGATTTGTGTAGATGGAGAAAAACAGTCTGAAGGGTACAGGATTTGGGGGCAGGAGGACTGGCCCAGTGATGGGAAGTATAGGGTTTGAGGAAGACCAAATAGCTTTGGGGACATTAAAGTTTAGGATTTCCAGAGTCCTGCCTGGTAACATTCCCTCATTCGGCTGCTCTGGTTCCTCATCTCTCAATCCTGGCCTAGCCTACAGGAGTCAGAGTACTTCACCAATGTAGATGTCTGCCTCCTCCTGGGTAAAAAGAGAGGGTTGCACTATCAGGTGCTTTCCATTTTCTGATTGCCTGAACATCATCAGGACTTATGCCCTCAGTTCACTGACGGGGCTGGGAGGGGCCCTGGGAGATGATCTGGGCTGGAGTCTAGGTGAGAGACAGACCAAACTCTCTAGGATACATGGCTGCTCTTGTCTGAGGTGCTCCCAGGGAGAGCCTTCACTTCAGATCACCTCTATTTCTCTCAGCCTGCTGATTGAGAAGTTCTTTCTCACATGTGCCAAGATTTCTCCTGCCTGAGTCTGAAGCACTTACGCAGCCTTCTGCAGGCACCTAAAACCCCTAATGCCTCCATCAACACAATCTCCTTTAGTTTAATATGATCCATTCAACACAAATATGGAGTCTCACTCTATGCCATAAAGGGGACAAGGCATTTGACTTGAATAAATTGTCCAACTGGCTTTGTGTTCTCCAGACAAAAATCATACTAAGTCCTTAAACCTTTCTTCTTTTCCCCTTTCCTCCCTCCTTTTCCTCCTCCTTTCCTTTCCTTTCCCTTCCCTTCTTCCATTTCTTCTTTCCTTCGGTCTCTGAGCTCTCCTTTACTGGACTATTCTTCTTTTTTAATCAAAATTTCATTTACTCGTTTGGTTTTCTAAAACATGTCCAATAAGTATTTATTAAAAAAGAATCAGAAAGTACCAACACATAAGACAAAAAGACAAAGTAAAATCTATGCAGAATGGTTTTGTTCAAATGAAACACACAAGGAGCTTACACCAGATCTGCCGCCCAATGGTCAAAAGCGGACCTACTTTTTGGTCTAACAAAGCATAGTCGAAGGATGACTTTTTAAATGGGATAATAGGTTTGGTTTAAAGATTTAAGAAGGGAGAGTAAATCATAATGGTATTCCGAGGCAATGAATTTGGAGGACCTATTCAATATTAGAGACAAAGATGGGCCATGCCATTAGTGGGGTGGCTGGTGGGCAGAGCAGCAAATCTGTGGGGGTTGTTGTCAGACACCCTGAATCCAGGCCTATTGTTTACAAAACTGGGTGTTACTGGGCCACAAGTTCTGTGAACCTCAACTTCCTCATTTGGAAAATGGGGATAACGATCATCCCTTGCTTTTAAGAGCTGATGAAGGCTAAAGGCAATAATGATGTGAAAGTATCTTAGAAACCAGAGGAAAGCAAGTGCATATAATTTTTAAAATCTCTTTTAATAATTTCTAATATCCTGTTGGCTTTTCTACTGTTCTTCCATATTCAGTGAGTAGAAAAAGAATCATTCCCGGTGTTTTTCTTCCTGTATTTACATTTAATAAATCATCCTCTATCCTACATGTTTGCAATTTTGGGTTTTTGCTTCTAAATCAGAATAAAACTCTGATTTATTAAACTATTTTTCTAAGTGATCAATGTCATATAAAAAATTATTTCAAATCTTCTAGAGCAATAACAATTCCATTTAATTTAATACCATCATCAAACGTGATGTGTTCTCAATCTTTCCCTCTAAGTCTTGCTTCACCTCCAGCTTCTCTCTCTGCCTTCTCTTCCAAAATAAAGAAACAGTCATTTTCTACTGAGAGGTACCCTTCAAAAAAAGCAAAATGAGACACGACCTTACATTTTAGTCTCACACCCCTGCACACTAGCTCCTCACTGGTCCCAGGAGAATACACAGGACTGGGGCATCTTGTGGGCTATGAAGTCACACGGTGGGATGTTCCAAATCTATTACTGCCTGCCTGCTGATTTTGGATGACCGGTTTAACTCTCTCTGTAAAACTGAGGATGATAATACCTACCCTGTAGAGTGGGTATGAAAATGGAATAAAATGATGTATGCAAATATTCTGGGCACATAGTAGCTATTTGATAAATGCCCTTTCTTTATGCCACCACTCTCCCCCATCCCACTACCCCAAGTTCCTTTCTAAAAAGTGGACTTCTGTAGGGTTCTGGCTTTTACCCTTCATAGTCATAAATCCTTGCCTTCTAAAACACACACGTACACACACACAACACACACATATATATACACCACTTAATGATTTGCAAAATGCTCTTTTCATCATTATCTCATTTGAATCTCACAACCATGGGGACTCAGGTGACCTAAATTCCATGCAGCAAGTTGGGGGGCAAGTTCTTTTCACCTTCTCCTCCCTTGGCAAATTGGGAAGCTGGAACTACTCTCCTTCACTTACAGACAAGAGAGTTTCTAAACTTGCATTCCTTAAAGTGCTCAGATATTTCCCGTGGGTCATTAGGGTAGCCAAAGCTAAAATCAAACCAGGAATTGTTCCCGAACCGGCCAGCTGGATCTGAGCAGTTGGAAGTGTGGGGTCCCTGGAACAAGGAATGGGACGTGGGAGAAAGGTGAAGACCAGGGATGGGAGAACTGCCAGACAACAGGGGGATAAAATGGTGATGCAAGCCATCATGCATGACAAGTTCAATGACTTTTAAGTCAATAACGTGGCACTTTGCCTCCAATGTCCTCAGAATTTGGAGCAGCAAGTGGTTCAGAGGGAAGAGGCAGGTGGGCTTTGGGAGTTAGACCCACTTGGTGCAAATCCCAGCTCTGTAACTTACTGGCAGTAGGACTCTCACTCCTTGATCTTCTCCTCTGTAAAATGGGGATGACAAGAACTACCTCGTGGGCTGTCATGAGAATTACATAGAGAAATGTGCTGGAGAACAATAGGTTTTGGAGGGTGAGTCTTGGGTCTTCCACCGACTGAGAAATACTGGACAATTTACTTTCCCCATTTTTCCTGTAAAATGGGGTAATAGTAGTGACTCCCTCCGCATTGTACTGAGGATTAGATGCGATGCAGCTAGAAAGAAATAAAACCAAGAGCAGGCACATAGAAAACTCTAGGAGAACAGTGGCTATAGATAAGCGTGGCTGCTTAAGAGTGTGGGTGTTGAGTTCGAGACCTGCACAGTATCTGACTCGCTTGCCTGCCTTGGGACAGGCAGTGTGATCTTGAACTGAGTTCACCTTGCGTCTCAATCTCCTCGTTTTAAAGTGGGGATAATAATACACACATACCTTGTGGGTTGGAAGACAAGATTAAATAAGGTAATACAGGTAAGGTGTTTACAATAGCACCCAGTAAGTGCTCTATAAATGTTAATCACATGATTGATGTGATTAAATGATTAGTCTCACTAGCATTCCCTATCTTGGTGTTGGTAAGATTCTCTGCTCCTATGTAGGTGAGGAGAGTTGGGCGGCAGGCTGAAGTGAACGACTCTGAATGGGGCCCCCTGAGGTCTCTGTGGACCCAGAGCTCTGGCCCGGCTCCTTCATGTGCCTCCGTATTCACAGCCTCCAGCCTCTGGCCCTACCTTTTTAGAGTGGGCCCAGGGGCCTGGGGGGCCCCATTTTGGAGCTGGCTTTGCGGTCAGGCAGCCATAATCTGTCCCTTGAGCTACACCAGAGTCTCATTAAAACGTGCCCCATAAATGTTAAAAAATTTACACATAAAAAAATTCCATGCATGAAACTGAAACCTTACGTTTAACAGCCTCGGTTTGAAATCTTGCATAATATATAAAACCTCGGCACGGCACTGGGGGCCCGTAAATCAGATTTTATAAAACAAAAAGCTTTTACCTTTCAAAGGGGTTTGGGGAACTTGCAAATTTTACAAACTTTACCAACTGCCAGTCAGAGGCTGCTGGGTCCAAGCAGGGATCAGTGGGCCAGATGAGAAATGGGCCTGGGGAGCACTGGTTGGGTATAGGGACTTGAGGGGCAGAGAGGATCCCCAGGGAGCTCAGTGGGGGCATGCTGGCTTAGCCACCACAGGGATGAGAAGCCACCCCCACAGTTCTGAAACGGGGAGGCAGAGGTCGGAGAGTGGGTGGCAGGTTGTGAGAGTGGGTGGCAGAGAGAGGTGGGGGGTGGGGAGGTGGGGGTGTGGAGATGCTGGTGGCATTTATAAATGAGGGCTTTACTGTCCCCAGGAAGAAGAGAAGTGGGGAGACCTTGGAAGGAGCAAGGTATTGGGAGCCAGCAGACCTGGGTTCTAGTCCTAAATGACTCATTTCCCTTCTCTGGACTTCAGTGTCCCCATCTGTAAAATGGGGAGTTGCATGGGCTGGACAGTCTTCTCTCAGTTGTGTTTTCCCTTAGCATTTTGTGACTCTTAAGTTTCTCTCTGGGCATCAGTGCTGTGGGAGCAGCTGGATAGCCAGGAGAGGGAAGTTCCCTCAGAAGCCTATGATCTGGGAACCCCTCTGACCTTTGGGTAGCTCTGGGAGAGCCCAATCAGCCGTTCCCATGGGAACTTGTCTGGGAGACCGCTGCTGGGAGCAGGGAAGGGATCGCTCAGCAAGCCAGTTTGCTTGGAGGAATGGAGGACAGGCAGCTGGAGGTGGGGGGAATGTTCATCCTAACGGTTGGCCTGGGGCCTATGGGCGCTCTGAGCTCGGGAGAAAGCAGGATCAGAGAGTGACCCGAGGGCCCGAGGAGGGACAAAGTTTTGGGGGACCCCCACATCCTTCTGACAATCCCATCTGTGAAAGTCAATATTCAAGGGCAAAGGAAAGCCACCCTGACACACACATATATATAAAATAAATCTCTCAATTATCTCAGCTCATTTGCTTGGGGTCTCTCATTTTATGTCCCTGCTCCGCTGCGCAGTATATCTGTCCGGATAAAGAGTTACAGTCCGTTGGGCTACGTGTGTGGGGTTGTAAAAAATACAGATGCCAAATTAACTGGCTGTGGCACTCAGCAGCTGATTGAGCTGATAATGACGCGATCTGACCTTTTTCTAATTTCTAATTATGTGCATCTCGGCTGTGCTGGCTACATGATTCTTGTTCTAATGACGGCTCCCGTGGTTGGCCTCTCCAGCCGCCCCCTCCCCACGCAGGACTACAAATGGGGTGGCAAAGGGCACTGCTTGACTCCCCAAATGAAGTTGCAGGGTCTCCGCCCCACCGTCTTCTTGATGGCCAGGAGGAGACACCGGGAAGGTGGATCTCCTTACCTTAGCGATACTGCATTTGAGATTAACCTTCCAGATGCCACGCATTTTTAAAGGACATTTGGTTCCACATACCATCTTGTTAATTTTTTTTTTAATTGCCATGACACGAGAGAGGTGTATTAGCGCTACAGACGAGGAAACCGAGCTTCAAAGGAATTAAATCATTACAGTCGCACACAGGCTAAGCCGTGAAGCCAGGCTCGGGTCCTCCCTCTCCAAGAGCTCCTTCACTCTCTATTCAGACACCTGACCAGTCAGCGGCCACTGACGGTGGCTAACACCTAAGTAAATCAGGTCCACCTGGGCGGATGCGGTGTCTGAGGCTATTCTGCCCACCGGACCATTCCCAGCCTGATCACCTGGGATAGAAGACCAGGGGACTCCAGGGGTCTGGGGTCCCCGGGGCAGCCACTGCTGTATCCACAGCCCCAGGTCAGGTGTGCAAGGAGCAGACACGTAACCGAGTTCTGTTGGGTGACATCAAGAGGTCGGATTCTTTGAGGGAACCAAAACCCAAGAGATCCAGGTAGTGTTAGCAAGGGGAAAGCACAGAGCTGCAGCCACTTTTTGGTGAATTCCAGGTTATCCTAGAAAAGGAGGCTGTTCTCAGTTGTGTCTGTGAGAGCTTCCTCTGGCAAGGCATGTGAGGTTTTTTGCCCCAGGACTCCTGCTTCTTAAAAAGGGTTCAGTTCCTTTCCATCGCTCAGCCTAATTTGAGGTATTTTCTACAGACTTCAGCCTCAGCTTCTTCTTGTGTCATGGGATAAGAGTGGCTCGTGGCCCTGCCAGGCCCGTTCCAGCTCCCCCAGAGATAGCTGCCTCGTCTCCTAGCCCCATGGCTGCTGCGGGCCTAAATTCCCAAGACCTGCTTCGCAGCGGCGGTTCCGAGCTGGTGACCCGCTAGCCGGGAGGGTGGGGCCGGAGCAGCCCGCAGGGAACCGGACAGTCAGGGCGCTGGGCTCCTGGGACAGTGGGGCTGCTCCAGCCCAGCCAGGGGAGACGGAGGCCGGCCGAGCAGAGCGGACCCGCGGCCCTCAGGTACCCGCGCTAACAGGCCTGACGGCCCGCACGTGCTCCCCTCGGCAAGTGCTCCCCTCTCCCGAACCGCCAGCCCCACTCTCACACCTCACCAACCTCCAGGCCAGGCTGGCCTCTCCTGGCAGCTCTTAGGGACTCCACAGAACAGCAAGCCCAGCTCCCGCGAGCAGCGGTGGCGCGGGTCATTCACAGCGCGGAATAACACGGAAGTCCCGGAGTCGGACCCGCAGGCACGCTGAGTGCGCAAGCGCATGCGCGTGCGTGGGCAGGCGCGCGTGTGCGGACGTTCTCTTCCTTTGTTTTTGGGGCCACCTTTGCTTTTCTAGTTCTGTTTCCCTTTTGGGAGCAGGTATTAGCTAAACTGTGGCTACGAGAGGTCAGTCCTATAATCAATTCACAGAGGAGAGTTTTGTAGTTTCCAAATTCACCATGCATGGTCTAGGTAATCCACCCACAGAAAAATCAGGAATTGTGATTAATAATGACTCATTCCGGGATATCTATCGTGATGAATGAACAGAGCAGCTGCTCTGTTTCTCTCTTTCTCCCTCAGCAGAACTCCCAGGGCTAGGAGAGAATTTGAGATGTCACCTACAGTAGTGGTTACCAAATCTTATTGATGATTGCAGTTGCCTGGGAAACTTAAAAACATAGAATCACAGTCCCATCAAACGTACTGAATCACAATGCCCAGGAATATATATTTTAAAAACCCTGTAGTGATGATCTGGATGATAAATGGGTTTAGGAGCCTGGTCTATATGCCCCAGTTGGACAGGACCTCTATCGGCCTTCTCAACATGATTGTGTCTCCAAGTCTTTTCCTCTATTGATGTGTTTGACTATGCCTGTCACCCTCACTCCACACTGTAGCACACCAGCCGTCAACTCCTCCCTGGGCAGCCCAGGACATATTTATTAACATGCCAGGGCTCCTCAGAACAGCTACTCCAGACCTTTTGACTCCTATGACCCTCCTTCCTTCCTGTCTGCTCGGTAAGGGTGCGGGCAGGGTGGTGGAGTGCAGGTGCAGCAGTGAGGAGAGAACAGAAGGCCATTGGCAGCAAAACCTAAGCATGCAACTCTTGGTTTAAGGAATCAGCAATGGTTCTCAACTGCTAGAATGGGTGCATCTAGGGCCTGCCCCAGAGTGGGCACCCCACATTTTCTGTTGAATGAATGGAATGAATAAAAGGATCATTTCTAGGGCTTGTGGAAGGATCAGAGGGTGGGAAGACCCTAGCCAGGGTGGGGGTTGGAGGGTCTTTACCAGATTGTCCAGTTCTGGGTCATCGCTGAAGAAGGGTTTGTGCTCCTGCTCCTGCTGGTGGACAAAATTCTCGATGTCCACATCAAAGCTGGCGGAGGTGATGCACTCTGAGCCCTGGGTGGCCTGTTCACATTTCTCAAACAGCAGCGTCAGGAGCGGGAAAAGAGGGTGCCTGCGGGGATATCAAGAGCTCACACATGCGCACACACAGAGACCTGCTGTCGGCTGGGCTCAGAAGCCACCAGGGCCCCTTTCCCGCACTCCCGTCACTTCTTCTCCCAAGGTCCTACTTCTTGAGACCATCCCCGGTCCCCACGCCAGCCTGGATGCCAGCTCCCTCATGCCTGGCATGGAGGATCCAGTCTTCTGGTTCCTGGAGGCCTTAGAGGGCTCTATTCTGCCCCCTGCACCTGACTTGGTGCCTAACTCTTCTCTTAGGTCAGATAAGCTGCGTGGATATTGGGTGAGAGAGGAGGGGTAAAAGCCTTCACAGAAATAAGTGCCCATTTTTGGTTCAAGGTCAACCCGGGAAGGACATGTAGGAAGTATCCAGAAAAGTCCTGGACATGAGCAGTAGTAGTTTGTCACAGACTTGCTGGCTGTCTGGCACCAGCTGCAGGCAGCGGACATGCACACCTGCGTGTTTGCCAGTGTACACAGGTGGATGTGTGTGAGTTTGAATATGCGTCCACATGCGGTGGGTGGGTGTCTCTATCTGTCCTTTGTCTACTGGCTGACTCAGTTTAGGTCACATATCCCAGTTACATGTATGACGTCTCCCTGCACCTTTTTATCAGTGCACACTTAGCACAATTGTGACTCAACAATTAACAGGACAGCATTGCTGTTCTCTTCCAAGATTGTTCCTGTGTTAAGGATCACTGTGTCCATAGGACCTTGCCCTGCATGTTCACTCCAGGCATTTACTAAATATTTGGTGGCAGATGATGAATCAGCAAATGAAGACAGCATGAGTGTGAGCATGTGTGAGCGTGTGGGCATTGTTCCAGGATGCATTATGTAAGCCAGAGTGCCTACTTCAGTGCCTGACAGGCTTTAGGGGTCCTCACGTAGATATCACCAAGTCTGGGAAGCTTCGCTCCCCCGCCCCTAACCTATGCTGATGGCTCTCTGAGCTGTTTGTTTTATTATCTGCCTTCCTCACTAGACTGTAAGCCAGATCAGGGCAAGAGCCAAGCCTACTTTACTCTTCACTGTGTGTCCAGAGTCTAGAAGAGGTATGTGGATCCCAAGAAATATCCATTGCCTATGATATGTGTGTGTCTATTTGCACATAAAAGCACACATCATTCTTATTTCTCCGAAGGACATGAACAGTGAGGTCTTAGCATCCAGCATGGGTGCCTGGGTTTGCACAGATTGTTGACCCTGGACTGGCACCCTCATTCCCTTCCACTGCGATTCCAAAAGAACGTTGGCCCATGGACTCTCCTCAGTTCCTTGGGACCACACAATCCAGCTCTATTCTTTCTGATTAAGACCTGTTGGCTGGGCAAGGAGGAAGTTTGTGTGTTGGGTGTAGCCCCCAGGCCTCTACCAACAGGCACGTTCTAGTCAGCGTGGTCCGATGGAACTTTCTGCAGGGATGGAGATGTTCTACGATCCCCTCTGTCCAATATGGTAGCCACTAACTATAGGAGGCCAATGAACACTTGAAATGAGTGTGGTGCCTGCAACACTGAATTTTAAATTTATTTAATTGTAACTAATTTTAATGTAAATAGCCACATTTGGCTAGTGGCTAGCATAATGGGGAATACAGTAAGCCCTGAAAAGGAAAACAGACCATGGTTTTTCCCTTCCTGTACTCTATAAACACAACAAGAGGAAGACTGACTATCCAGCCTACACAGGGTTTGGATGTAGATGGGGAACCCCTAGCAGCCTGTCCCATGCTGGGATGCTAATAATTCTGGGCAAGAAGACAGAAGGTGCTCAGTTCCATCCATACTCAGCCCTACACCTGCTGGGCACTCTGCTCGGGCTTAGGGGCAGTGGCGGACGAGGAGAGATACATTCCTGTTTGGGACGAGCCACTTGGTGGGGCAGCCTGCCGCTGGACACCGTCTCCCGACCCTCCCTGGACACTGTCTACTGACCCTCGTTTTGGGAACTGTTGCATAAACAGCTGCACCCCACCCCCACCCCCACCAGGCTGCAGCCTAGGTTACAGTCTGGGGAGGATAAAGGGTCAACGTCTGGGGATGGTGCATGGGCAGCCCCCCGTGGCTAGAAGATCCATTCGGCTCCTAGAGGAAGCTGGTAGGGCAAACAATGGGTTCCCTGACCCATCCGGCTGAAGACAAAGAGAAAACCAGGTGAAGGGGTTAAACTCCAGTGTAAGTCTTCATTTGCAGCCGCTAATACCGCAGCATATTATAGTCTAATCTAACCTGATCCCAGTTTAATGCAAGATTCTCCTTGCCCTGAGTGGAATACCAAAGAAAGCCTCAGTGGCTGTAATTTAAGCAGAGCCCTGCAGTGGTTTAGCTGAGGGACATGAAAGGCAAATTCCAGACGGTGTTATGAATTATTGCGCCTTATGAACCTTCCTACTCTCAACAGATGCCTGCTGCCATTTAAACAGCCACTAGATCAATTAGGAATGAAAGGCACAAATCGACTCTGTACAAGGGCACTAAATTACCAGGAACTAATAATCCACAGCATCGTGCCAGGTGGTGGGGGTGCAGCCCTGGCCCCAGCCCCGCAGCAGCAGCCGCCGGTCACCGCAAGCTCCTTCCTCGCCGGTTGCAGGGAGGGTAGGCAGCGGCTGCATGGAGAGGGGGTGGCCTCTGTGTGTGCATGCATGTGCACCTGGCTTGCATGGAGGCTGTCAATGAGAGCAGGTGCGAGTGTTGTCCTAGTGCCCCAAGTGTGTTGCTATTGTGCGTGCACACAACATGTTTATGCGGGAGGCGTGTGCATGTGGGCCGTGGCCTCAAAAGCAGGGTACAGGTTTTGCGTGCTCTGAGTATAGTGTGCGTATGCTCTATATTGTATGCAGTGTGTGCATGCGTTATGTGTTATTTGTATTCAGTATGTGTAAGGGGTTTGTGGGTTCCGTGTACACAGCATGAATGTCATGTGGGATGGAGAGGAGGGATCTGCTAGTGATGGAGTCTGCCCACATTAGAGTTCAGGTACGCGGGGAGAGTCTTCTTTGCCACTGTCCTTGCCCCTGCAGGGCAGAGAGTAGTTAGGGAGGGCCTCTCAGAGGAGGTGACATTCAAGTTAAGCTTCAAATGATGAGGAAGCAGTCAGGCAGAGATCTGGGGGGTGGGGGGGTGTTCCAAACAGGGTTGGGGGGGAAGCAAAGCATTTAAGACAGGAATGAGCTTGGCATGTTTCTAGAACAAAATCCAGATGAGTGTGTGTGGAGTGAGGTAGGTAGGCCAGGAATGGAGGGAGATGAAGCTGAAGAGAGAAGCAGGTGTTAGATCATAGGCGGGAGGGTGAGGAAGGATGGGGACATTGTCAAACACGCTGGGGAGCAATGTGCAGCTTCTGTGCAGAGCCACGGCATTGGCCCTTTTTATAAACTTCTCACTTCCAAGTGTCAGATCTCCCCAGAATGTGTGTGTGCATGCGTGTATGTGTGTAGGGGGGGGCATATCTGGGGTGTTTTCTATGGCTTCTGCTATACCTCAAGAAGAAAGAAATATACTTTCTATTGCTGCCTCCCCCCACCCCGAATTTAACCGGGGCCCCTGGAGCACAGAGTAGACCTCGAGGATGCTGGCATGGCCTCCTCTCTCTAGCCCCTCCCTGCCTGAGCCACACTATCAGCTCCCAAATCTCTCTTCTTATCTACCACCCTCCCCCAGCCACTCTGACCCCTGGATCCCTGAGCCTAGGGGTTCAGATGGCACCTGGGCTTGCCCACGGCTTTTGTACAAATGTTAGCCAGTGTCAATGAGCTGCCTGTGGCTCCCATGCTCTGCCCGCCTGGATCCCTCCATCAACCCAGACTGCTACCTGCTACCTCAAGCGCAGGGACTGTTGAGACACCCTGTATCACCCCCCCACCCCCGAGAAACAGGCTGCTTTCCAATGACCTGGCTGGGTTCTGTGGCCGCAGTCATGCCACTGGTTCCCAACCCAGTCCCCAGCCCCTTCCGCGGCTGCCCAGCTCTACAGGTTAAACTTTATTTCTAAGCTACCTTCCAACATCACCCCAGACGGCTGGGATGAGGCCGGAAGCCACTGCTGCAAGCTTAGGGTAGGGTGGGGTGAGTAGGGCAGGGACCACGGGAGCTGGACATCTTAGCCACCTGGGACAGGTGAGCAATGGGAAGAAGGATTTCCAGTTGGGTGTGGGATTCAGTTCTTTATTCTTCCCTTAGCCTTCCCTAAGCTTCAGGTTGTCCAGATACAATGGGTTTTAAGGAATTCCTCTTCCTGCTATCCAGATCTGTCCCATTGCGGATCAATACCCTTCAGAGGCTAGAAGCAGGAATGTGGAAACTCAGTCCCCAGTGCTCAGGCGATGATGAACGAGATATGAAAGATGGCCATTAGACTTTATTTCCAAAGAGTGGAGGACATTTGACCTCCATAAGAACTCACCTTCTCCCTCCCAGATCTTTCTCCATTCTTCTCCCCCTGTCGCCTCCCGCCTGACCGCCCCCTCCACCCCAATCTCTCTTAAGCCGTTCAAAATTTGGAGGAAATAAATCTCACTGCACTAATTCAGTGAGAGTTTGAGCCTCGTCAGTGCAGAACAAATAAAAGGAGTGAACTGGCATGACATTTTACTGCAGAAGAGAGGTCGTTTCCAGCCACTAATAAAAAGGATTTGACACAGACTAATAAAGAGAAATGAATTTCTCTAATGGCCTAATTTAGCACATTCAGCACTGTGCCTCTGCCTGGGTGCTGGGGGCGGGGGGTGCGGTGGGAGCCGCGAGTGCAGACAGAGCCCAGAACCGAGAGGTGCAGGGCTCGAGGAGAGGGGAAGAAGAGACGATTTCGAATAACATTTTATTATTCCTTTTTTCTTTTCTGAGCCCCTACCCCCACCCCCAGCCACACGGCCTCTTCTCAAGAGCAACGGAACCAAAATAAGCTCAAGATACGCAGTCTCTGTTAACGATCCAAAGAAATAAAGAACCACTCTCCCCAGAATGCGGTCCTGTGCTAGCTTAAGGAGGTGATTAAACCGGATGTGTTGATTTCTACAGGGGTTTAAGCCATCATTTGGTTTAATTACTTCTGACATTTCTGCTTTCACCTTTTTTTACATCACCCATTGGCTGGCCTGGAAGGCCCAGTCTGGGGCCCCGCTCTGTGGGGCTGCCCCCACCGCCCCGCTCCGGGGAGCAGATTGGAGGTAGGCCAGGGTTTTGACTGTAGCCCTTGGCAGAGGTGAACTCTGCCCTCTCTCTAGCCACCGAGAGGCTGAGCAACCCCCAGCTCCGGCCCCAGGTTTTTTTCAGGCCGAATGAGCAGTGTTGCCCACACCTCCCATCTCCTGGTGGGGCTTCTGAGAGCCTCCCTGGGCAGGCAAGCCTCAGCACAGCCATCTTATGCCTCCCCACCTCAGGACAGATATTAACATAAACTGGCCTGATAGGTTTCTCCACCGCTTGCAAAGGGCCCCCGGAATGGAGACCTCCACTTCCTTGGTAATTCATATACTCGTCCTTAACTGCAAGTTCCCCTGTAAGACTGAAGCTCGTTTCTTTTGTTAAAAGGACTCTTGACAGTTGGACCCTTTTCTGCTTCTCTTCCTTCCTCCTGCGGCAACCTGGGTTTTTTGGAGAAAAAAAATTTTTTGGACATGTCTTCCTACTTAGAGGACCAGAAATACAGAAGCAGAGGCAGGAACAAGTTAGAAAGAATGCAAAAATACAGAGCTTCAGGGAAGCTCAGATGCAAAGAACACAAGAGACAGAGAAGAGATCCATAGGCAGAGAAGAGATCTGTAGACAGAAGCAGAGCACCACAGGCTGGGGGCGGGGGCAGGATGGTCACACGCAGGGGGGCACATTAGTGTTGAGTTCTCTCTCTGGGTGATAAACCTTGTGATTCACAGTCATGCCACTCTGTCACTTCTGAGCCTCTCAGCCATCCCTTCCCTTGTGACCTTGGCCAGGACTGCAGACCTCAATTATGGGTCCAGCCAAGTGTGTGGCAGCCTGCCTGACTGTCCACCTCCTCTCCCTGTCACCGACCTTGGAGCCCCCAGCCTGTCCTGCACCTGACCTCACAGCCCAGACTCATCTGGCTATGGGGAAGATGGGCAGAGGAGGCCCGGGGTCAGCCCTCACCTCCTCCCTAAGCCCTGGCTGCTTCTTCCAATGGGAACAGGGGGCAGAGCCTCCAAGGCCCTTCCTGGCTGGGTTGAGGGATGGACAGTTCAGAAGGTGGAATGGTTGGTAGGAGAGCGAAATTTTGGGGTATAGATGTTCAGTGATGAGCCGGTGGGACAGCGCCATGCTCAGGGTCAGACTGCTGCAGAGCACACGGACCCATTGGCCAGGGAGGTGGGGGAAGGTGGGAAAAGCAGTGACTGGGCTCGTTCTGCAGCCACCCCCCCTCTAGTCTCCACTGACAAACACGGTGCAGGTCTTGAGTTGCCAAAGGGCCACCACCTTGGAAACTCTACCCAGGGGTTGGCACTTTGATCCTTTATTTCCAGTGCCTCGGGTCAGAGGTCACTGGGATCAGAGAATCACAGACAATGCCCTAGAGCCACCTTCCGGGACAGCCCCCTGTCTTTTTCCTGGGCACCCATTCAGGGCCAAGAAGCTGCATGACAAGTAAGTATTCATGAACTGATAAAGTCTACATCCTCAGACGAACATTCCAGGGGCTTCAGGCTGTGGCCCCAGACTTCTTTTCAGTAGCTATTTCTTAACAGAGTTGGCAGAGAATGGGGTGTTGGCCAGGCGGCAGGTGGCCTCTGGCCCCCTGTCTCTTCACTAATCCCCTTCACCAACTCAGGCAAACGGGACTACTCACTTTTGTTCCTGCTGCTCCCGCCCCCAGAACTGTGTCCCTGCATCTCCCCCTGTCCCTCCTCGTCATCCTCGGTATCCATCTCCAGATGCCACCCATTCCACCAAGGCCTCCTCGTGGGTCGCAATGGCCTCCCCAGAAGCATCCTCAGAAATGCTTTGGGGTTTCTATCTTGACCTTGCCTACAGTTTAGGATGAGAAGCTCGGTGGCCCGAAGTAAGCATAGGCTTTGGAGTGAGACAGCTGTGTGACTTGGGGGCAGGTTACTGACCTTTTCTGAGCCTCAGTTTCCTCTTTCATGAAACAGAGCTAACAGCACCTACAACGCAGGTTATCGTGAGGATTCAATGAAGAAACACATAGAGTGTCTGGCACTCAGTAAGCTATCAACTGATGCTTGTTCCATTTCCCTGGGAAGGTGTGTGGGCACCTTTCTTCTTCAGAGCAACACTGACACCATCGACTCCAATAAATTTCTATTCCCATATCCACTGACTCATTTGGCAGGGAAAAGAAGCCCACATGCCAATTCAAATAGAGGCACAGAAAGAGGAGGAGGAGAGGCAACGTACGATTTATCAGAACTCAGAACCTCTCTCTCTCTCTTTTTTAACCAAAAAAGCACTGCCAGTAGGAATTTATTTTTATTTCCCTTATGACACTCATTAAATTCTACTAACTATAGTTGTTTGTGCACAGATCTGCCTTCCTCACGATGTGCTGAGCTGCTCTGGTCCACGAGCAGCTCGTCTTCTCTCTTTTTGAATTCTCAAGGGTCAAGCACAGTGCCGGGCACACAACAGAGGATCAATAAATATTTGGGGAATCAATGAACGGGAGCAAATGAACCCTGGGAAGGAAGGTTCTAAGACACAGTCCTAAAGTTCTTTTGGGCTCAGACTCCACCCCTGGACTCAGATTAGACGTTGCTATCTGGCAGCTTCTAGCTACAATGGCTACAAAAGGACCTGTCTTCTTTGGGCTCTGCTGGGTGTGTGCAGGGTGGGGGCTGGCAGGGTCCTGGAGGGAGGGGAGTGAGCGTGAAGGAAGAGCTCGCCTGGCCCTCCATTTCTCCTCCCCTCAAAGGCACCAGATGGAGAGAGCAGAGTGGGGTGGGGAAGAACGAGCCAGCAGCTCCTGGTTGGATTATTTTTACTTCAGGTGTGACGTTGAAACCATGCGGGTGTATTTTTAGTCCTGCCTAGTGGGTGGTGTGTTCGCCTGGGTTGCCTTGGAGAGGACTTCTTCGTGTTGCTAAATTGGAATTGCATCTGCTAGGGTTCCTGGGCTCCAACCAGTTCTCTACCCCCCAGGTGGGTGGACAGGTCCATTCTTGGAAAGGGTGGGGCCCAGAGTGGGCCACAGTCTGCTCTGTCTCCATCCCTTCACCCCTACACACACACACACCCCTCCCTCCCAGCACCTTAAAAATAATGATGAAATAATAATAATAATAATAATAAATGTGAGATCTCAACGAAGTGATAGCTGAGCAAGTCTGCAAGGCCAAGAATACAAACAACCTAAAACTTGAGATGGCTAGAATCTCAGGTCCAGCCCCTTCATTTTAAGGAGAGGTGACCTAGGCACAGAAAAAGGAGGTGTCTGTCCCCCGGGTAGCTAGTGAGAGGCAGTCACAGCTGCAGTCCAAGGCATCAGGGATTCAGCCAGTCCCTTCCCTCCAACCCCCCCAATGCAAGCAGCCTGGAGGACAGGGTGTTGTGGGGAGGGCGCTCTGTCCCTGCTGCCTTGGTCACTGGTGGTGACTGAACACACCCCCTACACACTTTGTGACACTTTGTGAGTTACCAGATGCTTTTCCCTGTGCATTCCCTGTGCATTACCCAATGCTTTTCCCAAACACTCAATATCCTTCTTATTCCCATTTTACCAATTTAGCAAACTGAAAAGCACGTCATTAAATAATGATATCAAGCTAGTAGGTGACTAAGTTGAGATTGAAATCTGGGTACCCAAACTCCAAATTTTGGGCTCTTCCCCTTCCCTCGTGTATCACTGAAATCACTTCCTCCTTCTCCCCTTTCCTCTTCAGTCCTTGGCCTCGCAGACCTGAGCCGCCATGTTTACCCTTTGAGCATCAAGATCACGGCAGCTCAAGAGAACCTCTGTCTTAGCAAATGAGGTTCCCAAAGAATCGTCTGTCATAATAATCGTACTTCTGTGTGTTCAAGGAGGGCTTTTACATGTTTGCAGATCTTTTGGGCTCTCGTTTGGTGGCCACCCTGTGAGGCAGGAGGACAGCTTATCTAAAGAGGTTAAATAATTTGCCCAGCAGCGGGGGTCAGAATTTAGATGGACGTCTTAGTTTTCTGTTCTTTCCACTTGACCATGAAATGGACTAGTACTTGAGAAAATCAGAGAGCGGCACCGTGGTTAAAAGAAGGTCAAGACTGGCTGAGCGCAGCCCTGGTGAGAGCTCCTGGTCCCTGAACCCTCAAAGCCCCACCTGCTGGCTCTCCTCTTATTCCACCCCACCTGGTCCACAGCAGCAGGAGGTCCAATTGCTGGTTGTCTTCCCTCTTACGAGGGGGACAGATCCAGTCTTGTCCTTCTCATAGAAACGAGTCACGAATGCAGCCACTGTTCACCGTGAGCCTTCTCTGTGCCAAGGACTTTCAGCTTTTAGCATTGGTTACCTCCTTTAATCCTCCTATTACCTTGTGGGGATAAGAGTCAGTGGGTTCCAAGCTCCTTTTCAGATCTCTTTTCAGTGTGCCTTGTCCTGGCGGGGTACCTGGACTTCCCAGCTGGGCCTGGGCCAGGCCGGTGAGCTGGAGAAGCCGCAGGACCCACAGCCTCTGAACACACCTGTTCCCTGCACCAGGTAGCTGCAGCCTCTGTGTCTGCCAGCTTGGGTTGGGGGCCCTGCAGATGCCGGCAGGAGAGGCAGGAACAGGCTTTGCCTGGTGCCAGGGGAGACGTGAGCGTGGTTTTACTTCCAGATTATGTCTCGAGCAGGATCACTCCCCTGACTATAGTCAACAGCGGAAATGTTATCTCTGATGCCAGGGAATCCAACTGCTTCCAAGAGCAGGGAGTCTGCTGGAGCCCCCGGCCCAGAAAGCCCAGCCCAGAACGCAGCCTGGAACATCTGCTCCCAGCAACCAGTCTAGAAGCCTTAGCATGAAGCATCTGGTGCCACCTTTTCTGCTTGGAATGGCTGAATTTCTCCCACATTCTTCTCAGGCCACCTCGCCCAGCACATTCCAGGAATGCCTGAGCCCAGTGCCAGGGAAGGCATATGGGTAAGCCCCAGGGTCCACTCACTGGAGCCAGGACACCCTTTGGTCACAAGGTGGAAGTGTTCCCTCAAAGACACTTCATTAGTAAGTGCTTGTTCCCAGGGTCCTGGCCAGGCAGCTGCTGAGGGGGACAGTGACAACAGGACCCAGCCTCTCCGTCCAGCCCCCAGACCTCGGGGACGCCTCCCACGGCATTGACCAGGCCAGCCCCGGGAAAGGCAGCTTGGTGATCATTTCCCTCGGGCTTCGTCTCCCTTGGGAAAAGCAGTGTAACTCTCCCACACTGTGCTTTGGGCCAGAAGGCTTGCAGTCAATTCCATAAATATTTTTTTGAGCCCATCCTATGTGCCAAGTTTATATTATAACGACCTTATCTTTCTCCTACTCGCTGGACTGACTCTTCTTTATTCAAAACCCCTCTTGGAACTTAACACAATGCTTTACACATTGCAGAGCTCACTACATGTTTAGCTGAACTACAGTATGGAGATCCCTCGACTGGGGGTCCTTTCCAGTCCTGCCTCTGGCTGCCTTGCCTCTCAGCATTAACCTTCTAGCCTGACCCGTCTCTGCTCGCACTTCCCCAAATGTCTGAGAGCAGCTAACACCTACAGCATGCTCACCAAATAGTGAGATTCTTTACCAGGTAGCTAATGTGCATCCTCTCATTTATTCCTCATAACAGCCCTGATGAAGAGACAGCATTATTTGTAGCCCTCTTTTACAGACGAGGAAACCGGGGCCCAGAAGGCTTAGTGCCCAAGGTAGAGCCAGAACGTACACCCAGGCAATCTAAACCCAAGGGCCATGTTCCTGGCCCTGAATTCCAACCCCCCAAATGCACCAGACTGCTTTGCATCCTGAACAGACCAAGGGGATTTGTGCTGGCCCCTCGCGCCCAAAACATCCCTACCCCCACCCCCTCTCCCTGCGGCCCCCCCTACACAGCAAACACTGATCTGTGTGTCAGGTACTCTCTTCTATTCTCTAATTTTAGTCTAGCTGTTACTGTTTTCTTTTTTACAGTTGAGAAAACAGAGGCTCAGAGAGATTAACTCACCCAAGGCGACAAAGCTAGTGATCATTTCTAGAGCGCGTTGCCTTGCCCAGCGCGGCCATTCTACTGAATTTACGCCTCTAGTTCTAGGGCTGCTGGAAGCAAGCCCGGAGCCTTGGTGACCTCTGTGAGTTTGGTCTCAAGAGAGCAACCTGAATGCTTCCCTGCCCTGTTCGGATCTTTCCCCAGCCAAGTGTGGCTTCTAGAGGGACCTGGTCAGGCTGAGACGGGCATAGTGAGACAGGGCTTCGGAGATGGGTGCTGTTTTTACTGGACTAGAGCGGGACTCCAGCATGAGCTGCCCACATGGAGGGCTCACACCGGGAGAAGTGCGGAGTCTGTGGTTGAGAAGAAGAGAGATGAGAGCCACCCCAAGACCTGGACATGTCATGGGGAAAGGCCAAGACTCTAAAAAGCCAGGAAACTTGCAGGGAAGGAGAAGCTGGTTGGATGCAGGGTTTCTGGGGCTGCCAGAAGGAGTTCTGTTGATGGGTAACCCAGGAAAGGCTTGGAATCTACTCAGAGAAGGTGGGGAGGTTGGTCTGAGAGTGGGGCTTGGCCCAAGCAGATGGGAAGAGACAGACAGTGCTGGGTAGAAACTAGGAAGGAGAAAATTCACTGCCTCAGGGTTAAGATGGAAAAACATAATCGCAAACACCTACTCCACGCTAGGCACTGTTGGAAGTATGAATTCATTCAGAGAGAACATTTTACATTTAGAACCCAGAGGTAGACCAGACAGGCCAGTGAGGACTGAGAAATGTGGGATCATGGCTAAAGGCGTGAATAAAACCATTCCAAAGAATTAGTTTTAAGATGTACTGACCTGTTTATTTCCCCTTCAGCAAAAAAAGGAGGTGCTTGTGTGGCTCAGTCGGCTAAGCATCTGACTTTTAATTTTGGCTCAGATCATGATCTCAGGGTTGTGAGATCGAGCCCCATGCTGGGGTCCGAGCTGGACATGGAGCCTGCTTGGGATTCTACCCCCCTCCCCCTGCCCCCTCTTAAAATAAATAAATAAATTGGGGTGCCTCGGTGGTTCAGGCAGGTCATGATCTCAGGGTCCTGGGACAGAGCCCCGGATGGGCATCGGGCTCCCTGCTCAGCGAGGAGTCTGCTTCTCCCTCTGCCCCTCCCCCTGCTTGTACTCACACTCTCTCAAATAAATAAAATCTTTTAGAAAATAAATAAAAATAAATAATCATAAAAGAAGATGTACTGACCCGTTTAAATCAGAGACTGTGGACCTGCAGCTTGGCTGCTTGTGTGGCAGGCAAGGGCCTCAGCGGGATCCCTTCGGTGGCTTGAAATGGGCCATGGTGGGAGCATTTACACAGTGGAACTTAGCCAACGCTACAAAGTGGGGCTCACTATCCCCTCGCCCCTGGTAGCCAGTTTGCCGGCTCGCCAGCCTAGAACGGTGGTGTATTTATGAGGTACAGCCTACTTAATGACTCTGTTCAGCGAGCACGGCTTTGGTGCGTACTCCGTCCAAGCTGCCGACTCTAAGGTCAGCCAGGTGCCAGAGATGGGACAAAGGATAAAACAGACACAGAAGCTGCCCTCACGGAGTTAAGGATCTAGTGGGGGAAACGGAAACACTATTCATGCAATCATGAGCCATGCCACAGAGAAGAAATACGGGAGGCAGCAGCCATCCACCCTCTCCTCTTGCACCACAGCTTGATTTTCCAGCATTTTCAGTGCAGAGGCAAAGCACACAGCCCTGGCTAGTTTCTCACAGCTCAAGCCTGCAGCCCAGCATTCCCTATCAATAGCGGGTAACTTGTTCCGCGCTGGGCAGGCCCCTTCTCCCAGTTCTCAGAGAGCTTTTGAATCTTGCAGGGGAGAACCAACGCCCTAGCAGAGCCTTCTCAGCAAAGCCCACCTCCTCCCCCTCCTAGCACCTGGCCAGGCCTAGCTCCCTGCCACTCTGCTGCTCCCCAGGACATCATGGTTTCCATGGGAACCTACTCACTTCAAAGGGGAACGAAAGAGACCGGAGGGGAGGAGGGAGAGCGAAAACTGGATTAACCTCACCCTCCTGGCCCCATCTCTGCCGCTTGGCAACCTAGCTGCCAGGTCCTGGCCAGCACCCAACGCTGTCCATCAGCATGCAGGGGGTGGGGTGGGGTGGGGTGGTCCAAGCTAAGTTAGAACTTCTTGGGGGAAAAGCCCTAGGGGTGAAGGGGGGGCGGCTAGGGAAGGAGAGAACTGAGCTAGGTCCAAACCTGCGGTCCCCACTGCATGGGGACCTCAGGCCCCTCCTCAGACCCCACTCAGCCTGGCTCTTGGGCCACAAACACAAATACAATTACCCGCGATGTGCATCCAGTCATGGGATCTGCTCGGATTAGACTGCAATCATTAATCTGAGTGGGAGCTCCTGGTTGCCTTGCTGATTAGCCCAGATGATGCTCTGGTATGATCCAATTAAAGACAGACTGCCTCTCCCCTCTCCCCCCAACACACACACACACACACACACACACACACTTTCCACATCAGAAGGAACCAATACATTTCATTAACACATCATCATACACAAATAAAACCTGGGGGCACTGGCAGGCTCCCTGGGCTCACAGGCACACCCCTCCCTTTTGTCACACTGTCCCCCTGCCCTCCTGCAGGTTCCTGGTCGGAGAGGAGCCCCCTCCACCCTTCCTTCGTTTGTGGTTCTGGGAGGGGCCACAGTGGGGTTTCCCAAAAGTCGGTGCTGGGCACTAATGTGAAGCGAAAGAGTCTTGTTACATTTATTGACACAAAATGCCGACTCCCTGATGTGTTTTGGAGCTGGCAAGCTGCCCCAAGGCAGGCAAATCTAATTAAAATTACCCGACCCTTCAGGAGGCTGAGCTCCCTCCCCGGTCATCCTGCAACGGCTGTAGAGAGAGCAGCTGGTACTAATGGGAGAGGTGTGGTTGTGGGAGAAGACCCCGGGGCCCCTGGGGCAGGAAGGACTGCAGAGAGAAGCCTGGCAAAGGTGCTGGTTGTCCTGAGATGCTGGGCCGCCATGTTTGGTCCGGCAGTTGGTGGCAACCAACCTGGGGTTCCTTCTTCATGGTCAGACAGCTGTGGAGGTGATTTGGGCAAATGCCGAGGGCTGTTGGGGGCTCAGCCCGGTGGGAGAGGGTATAGCTCAAGTGGGCAGGTGAGCAGGAAGACGTGTTGGTTGGAGGAAGATCTGGCCGATTGTATTTCAAGTGACATCATGATGGGCAGCTCCCCTGGGAGAGGTGACCCACTTCTCCTGCAGGGTGGCCTGGGTGAGGAATGAGCCTGGGGTCTTGGGAAGGACTAGGGAACCCATCCGCTTCGTGGCAGAAAAAGCGCAGGTGCTTGCAGGGGCTCTCAGTGATCTTCCTAAGCTTACTGGTTAGCTTCTGTCGGGAAACTAAAGCTCAGAGAGATTAGTACACAAAGGAGCTGGGACACAAGCCTGGGGTTCCAGAAACTTTTTGTTATACCACCAATCGGGGGCCTTTCCAGGCTATGGTCTGAGCTCACGACAGGTCCCTGTTCCCTAGGAGTCTTCAAAATGCCTAGGATGGTGCATACAAGTCTCGTGGTTCGAGTGGGCCCCAAGGGTCTGCACCTCTAAATGGCTCCCAGGTGATTCTGTTCTGCCAGGCTCTGGGCCATCCTGTGGGTTACAGTGATCTACACGGAGTATGGCGGCTGTCCCCCCAAGCCATGAGACGATCGGGCTGCTTTCAGAGGCCATGGTACTCTCCTCCGCCTTCTCACTCTCCCCACACAAGCACAAGCCCACCTTACAGTTTCATCTCTAGGTGGCAGAGCGGCTCATCTCCCCACACCCAGCTGCTCTCGCCACTGGCCATTCATGGAATGCAGAGGCTCTGGTCCATCTGGAAGGGCCTACTCCAGCCCATTTCTCCTTCTGGTGGACTGTCTTACTAGCCTTTATGATCAAACTCAAATAGTGCCTCCTCTATGAAACCTTCTCTGTTAAAGCTCTGAACACAGTGTTCGTTTCTTGACCGTATTATCTGTCCATTCCCACACATTCGCTTTTATAGTTTTCCTCTTTCCCCAAAGGAGGACAGGAGCACTCCGTCTCTCTGACAGGTACTGTGACCAGATCTGGGGGTTCTCTGGGGTCCAAAGCGGGGCTCTCTCCGCAGGCCAGCTAGGCCTGGCCTGTGCCCTGGGTGGAGTGCAGCCCAGGCACGGTGACTCATGCTTCCCCACGGGTGGGGAAAGACCCTTGCGGCAGGATCTCCGGATCGGGGCTCACTGCTCCGGACTCCATGTTGGCATTAGGGGCATTCGGCTCATCTGAGCAGCTAAAAATAATGCCAACAGTAATGACAGTAACAGCAGTAACTGCCACCATTCCCAGAAAAGCACTGTCATTGTGGGGAGGCGGGAGGAAGGAATCAGTCCTCTTCCCCGTCACCTGGGGTGGACCCTTCCACCTGCTACTGATCCTGGCGCCTGCTGCCTTGTGTGTGAGGTCACAGGCAAGACGTGCTTGCTGAGGCGTGGGAACGTCCGTGCTCCCACTAGTGAGTGTGAGGAAGGGTCCAACCTCAGTGCTCAGGGCTGGCTTGGGCATCTTTTCTAGCGGTGTGGGCTCCGCAGACATAGTGACTAAAATCTCTGCCGGGGCTTTATTCAGGCTGCTCTCAGACAAGGGCCACTTCTCAACCGCATCCACAGAACAGCCAGCCCTGGGGCCCCTCCCACCCTCTGCGAACACTCAGGGCCGGGCCCTGCTCTCAGCGGGCTCCCCGTCTGGAGGGAGGCCGCTGGAACCCACACAGCCGCACACTACAGCCCTTGCTAGAAAACAAAGACAACCATGAATCCGATGTTGATGTGCTCCAAGGACCAGCTGCATTAGATTCATCTGGAATGCTTCTGAAAACACTCATCTTCCTTGTCCTATAGCTTGACCTCCTGATTCTGCATTTCTTTCTTTTTTTTTTTTAATTTATTTATTTGTCAGAGAGAGAGGGAGAGAGAGAGCGAGCACAGGCAGACAGAGTGGCAGGCAGAGGCAGATGGAGAAGCAGACTCCCTGCGGAGCAAGGAGCCCCATGTGGGACTCGATCCCAGGACGCTGGGATCATGACCTGAGCCGAAGGCAGCCGCTTAACCAACTGAGCCACCCAGGCGTCCCCTGATTCTGCATTTCTGAGCATGGAGCCCAGAAACAGGCGTCTGGATAAGCTCTCCCCAGTGATTTTCGGGCATACTGAAGTTTGGCTAATACCAAGTGCTGGATGGTCCTGGCAGATGTCCAGTGGCCCGGTGGGTTTCCTGGAGTGAAGGCCACAATGGGGGACATGCAAGGAGAGCGTCCCGAGGTGGGCGTCAGTTGAACTGAGGGTTTCTGACGCCCATGAGGGCTCAATGCCTAGTAGGATAAGGAAAGGGTTCTTCTGGAAGATTGTTTCCTGGGTTCTCTCGCCCCTCACTAGACAATTCCAGGCAGATAATGTCAAGCCACAGCGGCCAGCTGAGCTATGTCCAGAGTGATTTGAGAGAGAAGGCGGTGAGGAAAGTGGCCATTGGCCATGGTCTTTAGGAGCCCACCCGCTGGCCTGCATGCTCATCTCAAAGGGCTGAGTTGGATCAGAGGCTGCCTGGGGGGGGGGGGGCTTCCAGACATGGCTGGAGTGTCTCCTACCTGTACACAGCTCGCTTGTCAGCCTCCAGTTGGGCCTGGGGGTCAATGGGGGCACTGGGCACCGGCGTGCCAGCAGCAGCTGAGGGTGCGGAGATGTGGACAGCCGGGGTCTTAGAGGGAGCCTGAGCTGCTGCTGTCATCTGCAGAGAGAAGAAAGGGGAGGCGGCGGGTTAGTATGGCCAGGACAGCTGGTCCCCAGGGAACCGTGAGTGGGTAAAAGCATCCATTTGTTTACGTGCTCCTGTGAGGAGAAAGCATTCTTCAGATGAGAACATTCTAGAGAATGATTGAGGACCATAGGAAACCAGGTGGGGCACCAGCATTCTTCAAAAGAGATGATTCTTAATGCAAATGAAGGTGGTGACCTCTGCCAAGATGCAGAAAAAAGCCACAACGGTGAGCCCTGTAAACCGTGCTTATGGGTCACTTGGGCTGTTCTGGGCAGTAATAAGTTGATTTGATGACTTTGAAGAGCAGGAAAAAAAATAGCTGAATCGTTCTCATTTGCGTAGAGCTTTATTCCATTTCGCTCAAGCCAGAAGTAACTGTTTTAATGTTTTTGATTGATAACTGAATGGGTTTCCAAATTTGGTTTCCCTGGCGCTTGGAGGTAAACGGATTTTAGCGGACACTAGAGAGACTTCTGTTCTTAGCCATAACAAGTATTTTGGGTAGTGATTTCTGTCCTATGTGATGTTTTCGAAGGTATCCTCAGGCCCCAGAATTTGTGCCAGAGCAACACCTTTTAATGCTGTATATTAGTCTTTCTGTATAAAGTTTTATTTAAAGAAAGGATTCGATGGCTTAAATTTTTGGATGACCATCATTATAGAATTTAATGCTTTTATAAGATATTTTCTTTAGCCAAATGGATCCCTAAAATGTCATGAATGGTGACGTGCCTCAACTCTTCTCTTCTGCCAGCCTGTCCACTGCACAAGCGCTGTTGGGCTTGATAGACTCATCTGCCTGTTTCCACCTTCATTCATGGTACTCTACAGACATAGGATAGGTGCTTAGCCTTTGTTGAGAAAAATTAATGAGTGAATGAATGAATGAATACATCTTGAAAGAGTCAAGATGTTTTGGCGTTGGAATGTTCATCACATGATCTAGGTCCCTGCTCGTGGAAGGAAAATCATGGTCCTTCCTTCCATACAAGCACATTATTAGTGCTGATACCCTCAAGATATTTGCTTTTGCTGTCTCATTTACCTCATTTAGATTTTTGCTCGGGTGCCATGTCTTCAGCATGAAACAGAGTTCCTTTGCCCGTTGCTGTCCCCTTCCTCTGCTTTCTTTCATAGGCCTTTCTATGAGTAGATACTACATCTCTACTTGGTTAGTTATTTTCTCTCCCACTCCCAGCTAAACTTTAAGCTCAAAGAGGGCTTGATTAGGAGTTGTAGTCCTAGGGCCCAGAATAGCCAGGCACGAGCATTAGATGCTCGTAAATATTTGTGGCTCAACAAATGAATGGCAGATGGCAAATGAACTCTTTCATTTTTAAAAAGATACCTATCTGCTTTACTTTACTGGATCCCCATCATTTTTTGTTAGGAAGAAGTACCCTTGTCACTGTGGACTGGACTGGGAGAACTCTCCCAAACTCAGAGCATGGGAGGCTAGACAGAGCATCATGGTACCTTCAAGCCAGAAGACAATAGCTTGAATCCCACTGTCTCCCATTATTCGCCTTTGATCTTGGGCAAATCCCTTAACTTTCTTAAAGTCCTACTTTCTTATCAGGAAGCAAAGTGGTGTCATTTTAAGACCCATGGGTATTAAAGAGGTACAATAAGGACCAAAGTGGAAACAAATGTTTCAACTCAAAATAGAGAAAGAGAGTGGAATCAGAAAAACTAAATACTGCTCATCCTCACACCGATCTGGGCTGGTCTCTTTCATCCACTGATGCAAGCAATCATTTCTTCAGACATTCCCTGAGTCCCTGGGCACCATGCTGGGTAGGCACTGAGGTGACAAGGGTGAGTACATGCTCTCATGGAGCTGTTTCTGGATTAAACACGGTGGCTATGCTGGCAGGTGAGGAAAACGTGTAGACACAGATGCTGTAAGTGACCTCAGTAAGATACGTCCCACGACACCCTTGTGGAAGACATGGAAAGCCGTGACCAGTGGACAGCTGTGTGCATTAGGAAGCTACACCCCGAGGGTGGCATTTAAAGGACAGAGGTCAGCTTGGGGAAGGCTTCTAGGACATGCTTTCTCCTCGGCCCTCTTCATCAGTATTGTTGTCAGTGACTGAGAGGGGGGCTGAAGAAAGGCTCAGCAAATTTATAGGTGGCATGAGATCCAAAGATCTTTACAGACTTTGGCCACAGGCTAAGTCTAATAAGATTAATTTTCATCTAATAAGTCAGAATTTAGTGTTTCTAACACTTGAGCCAAAAAAAAAAAAAAATCAATAAAATAAGTGCAGAACAGGAGAGACATGGTTTAACAGCAGTGTTGGAGTTGACAGAAGGCCCAATATGTCCAAAGTGTAATGTGTCTATCAAAAAGCAAACAACAACAACAACAACAACAAAAAACAAAATAAAACACAGAGACAAGCAACCTCACCGAATGCTATCTGAGGATGGGTTAACAGAAGCATGACTCACACACAAAGCCTTTAGTCCCACTCCTCTCTGCTGAGACAAGTGGAGGAGAGAACTGATCAGGCTAGAGAAGGGATTGTGCATTATGTTGTTGGAGGAGTATTTGAATCTGGAATATGTAAGAAAGATTTAAGGGACAGGGTGATGAGACAAGGGAGTCCCCTTTGAATATCTGAGCAAGGGATTAGACTCTATTGGTTCTGCTCTGCAGGCCCCAAAGGGTCAAACTACAAGCAATGCATTCAGTCTATAGGAACATGGAGACAGATCGGGGCTCAACCCAAGTAGGCGTCCCAGCCTCTGAGCCTTTTGAGGCTGGAATGGGCTCTGTCTGGAGGCGGTGAGTTTCCACTAGTGTAGGGGCCAAGCAGAGACTGATCGGCTGGGCCCCTGTGGAGGGGATGGAAGCTCTAGCTGGGCAGCATCTGAAGTCCCCACAGGGATGGGCTTGGACATCATCGGGGTACTCTAACGATCACCACTCACAGCACGGTGTTAACCAGATGCTCTGACTAGAGAGGATGTACGGTATACAGGAGTGCTTTGGAAACCCCAAAGTGCTCTCAAGATGGAGGGGTGTTTGTTGTCATTAAACACATGATTTCCAGAATGTGCTTCCTTTCTAAACAAGGCATGGCTATGCCTGCAGTTTGTTTAGGGGTGAGAGGTAGGGGAGGCTGGTATGCTCCGCCTTGCCCACTAAGGGTGAATGTCCTTGTGTCCCCATGAAGATGGGCATCTGGGAGAGAGGGAAGAGGGGGGGATGCTCATTTCCTCCTCACTTCCCCCTTTCTAGGCAGGGCTGCTGGTTACAGAGGAAAGCACAGAATAAGAATAAATCAAAGCGGTCACTTGCCAGCATCCCCTCTGAGAGGCTGCTCCTGGGGCTCAGGGAGGGGGCAGGGGCAGGAGAGAGCAGATCTGGACTGAGCAGGACAATGATTCAAATTCACTTAGCTCCTGGGGGCCAATTTAGCAAACTCTGCATTTCCTCCAGGTTTGGAGAATGAGTATTTACCACCAAATACGTCCCTTTTTCTAGCCAGGGACTTCCATCTCCCAAGAACTGAAGCTCCGAGGGAGAGACCCCCCACCTCCCCAGCAGCTGCCTCAGGGGCTAGGGGAGGATGGCCACTTGTGGAGGTGCTGGGAGGAGGTTTCTGGGCAGCCCAGGGAACTGGTTGTCAGCCATTTACTAGCATGCCTAAATGTAAGGCATTTGCTCCCAGTAACTGTCCTATTCTGAGCGGTCTGGCAGGTACAGACTCCATGAGGCCACATGCTGTGTTCACAGCTCATCTCAGAACCAGCCACCCCAGACTCCGAACCTTCCTCGAAGCAGACCTCAGAGCACTCTGGAAATTCTGCCTTGGCAGCAAACTGGGACAGGGTGTGGGGACGGCACTGCACCAACACAAGGACTGTCCCTTTCCAACAAGGAGAACTGAGGCACAGGAGGAGAGGCAAAGTTGAACAATGTCTTGAGAGTTTACTGGATGACCAGAAAAGTCTCGGAGAGCAGAAGGAGCAGGGAATCTGAGGCCCTGGGTTTGATACTCCCTCTGTCGATTATTAGCTACGTGTTTGGGGGCAAGTTTCCCGACCTCTTTGACCCTTGGTTTTCTGATCTGTAAAAAGCAGGGGTGAATACCTACTGCAAGCCTGTCAGGAGTAATCAAGAGAATGGGGTGGGGCACCCGTGTGGCTCAGTCAGTTAAGTGTCTGCCTTTGGCTCAGGTCATGATCTCAGGGGTCCTGGGATGGAGCCCCGCATTGGGCTCCCTGCTCAGCGGGAAGCCCACTTCTCCCTCTCCCTTTTCCCCTCCCCACCACTCCTGCTCTCGAGCTCTCTCTCAAGTAAATAAATAAAATCTTAAAAAGAGAAAAGGGAAAACAAGGTAGGAGAAGCAGCATTCCCTGGAAAGAGAAGGGGTGGTGTGAGAGCCTCCCCAGAGTTCTAGAGTTCCCACCTTCTCTTACCTTAGGGTCCTTTCTTCGGGTAAAGACCCTGGGGCCACCATTTCATACCCTTTCCTTCATGAAAGCTAGAACCACTGGATTTCTCTCCATCATTCAGCTGGAATCGGCCCTGCCTTAAGCTTGGAGGGCAAGGGCCCTGCCCAGATACTTGGTTTAAAACACGTTGAGATGAAAGTTCATGATCCCCACCCCATCCTAAAACAGAGTGGGACGAGTTGACGTTCGTGAGCTGCGTGTAGAGGAAGGCAAAATCTGCAGGCAAATCCGGCAGCCTGACAGTTTAGTCCGACCAGGAAAATGGGTAGGAGATGCTTCACGGTGCGATTTGAGAAGCTCGGCTCACCTACTTATCCCTATTGTCCGCATTGATGCTGGAATGCCCATCCACGATTTCCTTTCTGCTAAGCACCACCCCTCCCCAGCTGAAGGAGGAGAGTGGCCCCCTGATATTCCAATGAGCTAATAAAATACCTCTATAGGCTTTCACATTCAACAGTCATCCTGTGCAATAAGCTAGTGTCGCCCCCAATTTGCTTGAGAAAACTGAAGCTCACAGAGACAGTTAGAGACCACAGACTGTGTGTGTAAAAGTTGGGGCGAGAACCAAGGAGAATGGGAAGACCTCCCCTGCCCCGACCCCTTCCTCTGCTCCGTCTTCCGGTCAAGTGACAAAGGGAACAGAAAGGAAGGAGCCAGAATCAGGTGGAAGTGTTACTTCTCAGCCATGCTGGGCGTGGGGGGTCTCCACACAGTTTCTTGTCTCCACTGAGGCCCAGCAAATCCCCATTCCCCAAGAGGTGATCCGCACACAAATCATTCTCTAAACACCGGTCACAGGCGATGCGAGTAACAGTCTTTCTGCGTGGAGCCCAAGCAGGAAGTATGGGTGGTTCTTGAACTGAAGGCGGCCCGTGCTGCTGGCTTCACTCCCTCCGAGGCTGCCGAGGGGCCTGTGCCCCAGGACCCCATCACACAGGGCTCCAAGCTTTCCATCACCAACTGCTGTCAGCCTCCCCTCAGGGCTCCCCTCTTTTGCTCCTGGGAGGTGGGTGCTGGTGGCTTAGGATGAGGGACGACTCCAGAGTCCTTCTAGCACCCCACAGAGGTGGTTCATGGGAGACACTGGCATCAGGTAGAATGGAATCCCACCTTTGCCACTCATTACTGGCTAACCCTGGATCCAGAACTTCACCTTTCGGGGGTCTCAGTTTCCTGATCTGTGACGTGGTGATGATGCTTCCTGCCTCCCACCACCGTGGTGAGGATTGCTGCCTCTTCCAGGGGATGCTGGCTGAACCTCGGCAGCGGTCAGGTCTGCCTGCTCTGTGCTCCCACGGCCCCGGGCATGCTGTGCAGCCACATGGACAGACTTGCCTCTCTCCAGGACTAGCCCGCAGGCCCTTGGAGGGCAGGGCTGGGTCTTCTCTGTTTACTCTTGCAGCCTTGGGGGTTGACAGAGTATCCAAAACACCTCTTGAAGGCAGGGATGATTGGTGTGGAGGAGGTCGGCTTCCCCTCCAAAGATAGCTTTTTGGCTGCCTGTTTACCTTCTCGACACTGAAGGCCTCAGGCCCAGCCGAGAAGTCAGAGTTGCTGACTGCACACTTCGGGAGCGGGCATCCAGCCTGGGGCTGGGGAGAATGGGACAGAGCATGACGCCCTGGCCTGAGCATTTCTTCTCGACATGCCTCTCTGCCTGTGTGACTTGGGCAAGTTACTCAACCTTTCTGATCCAGGGCCCTCACCTATAAAATGGGAGCCCCAGTACCCACGGTGCAGGGTTGTTGGAATTAGATGAGATAATGCGTGCAAAGCAGCTGGCACTTATGCGACAGTATATGGTAGTTACCATTAATAGACTCCCCAGTCTGCAGCCCACACTCGGAGTTGGTCTCTTTGGCTTCTGTTCCATGGGCTGCCTAGGGGGTCCTGCCCTTGTGAAGGGGACCCGCTCTCTTGTAAGCACCCCGGGGAATGGGGCAGGCTTGGGCTCAGGCACAGGGAGGGGGGCGGTGGTGTTGGGGGCAGTTCCCACAACTGCCCACAGTTCCCAGAGGAAGAGTGTGACTCAGTTCATCTGAGCCTCAGTTTCTCCATCACGGACAAATGGGGCTCATCATCTCTTTTCTCAAGGCTGCAGTGAAGCCACATGCGAGGGTGAGTGGTACACAGCGAGTGCTCAGTAAACCTTGTTTCTAAGGATTTTGCTTATTCCTTTCTGCTAGTCTTCCCTCCAAATCCAAACTCCACTCCCTATCCCTACCTTGCCCCAGATGCCCCAGTTCCCACACTGCCCATGTCACACCTTTTCCCCCCGATGCCTGGCCTTGCTCTTTGTGACTCCAATACCCAAGAACCTCTCAGAGTCCTTTCTTCCCACCCTGGACAACCTGGGCCTGCATCGACTCAGCAAGGCCACTCCTCCAAAGAGGACACGCTGTCTTCTGAGCCCTCCCCCTGACCCGGGCAAGGAGGGAGCCTCCCATTCCTGGTGCCCGCCGCAACAGGCCAGGGAGTCATTGTGTTCTGGAGAATAGGGGGCCGCAGAGGCCTGGCCCACCAGGGGCTGCTGAGGCTCCAGCAGGCCTGAGCTGGGCTTGTCTGGGAGCTGGTACTCTGTGCGGTGCCTGGGCAAGCTGGCAGGGAGGGGTCTGGTTCCCTCACAGCCAGGACAGAGTCCAAGGACCTGGAAGGAGGTCAGGGCTCGAAGCTATTTGGTAAACATCAGGTTTGGCCTCAACAGGTGGGAGGAAGCAGGAGGCAAGGCCAAAAAGTGATGTTTTTGTGGGGAGGGCACAGCTCCCAGGGTGCTCCAGGGCTGGTCCTGCTCCCTGACCCTAGTTTTGTCTCTGGTACTGCACCCTCCCCTTCTGTTGTACCCTGATCAAACTCTGCCATGTAGGGTTGCCTGAACATGCCCAATGATTTACATCCTTCTGCCTCTGCTCCCGCAGCTGCCTCAGCAGAAAATGTCCACGTTTCCCCGGCCCTGCCTCCCTCTCGACCATGTGTAAACCTACCCCGCTTTCAAGTCTCAGCTGAGCAGTCTCCTGAGAAGCCTTTCCCAATACTCCATACCCCCTCAGACCTCTATGCCTGGATAGACCTGTATGTCTCTAACCTAAACACCTGTAACACTTTGGGGCCCTTCATTGTCTGTCTTCCGGAGTGGACTGATGTCCCAGCCCCCATCACCATGCCTGGCTCACGATAGGCTCCCATGCGTTTGTTAAATGCCTGAATCGCTGACTGAGCCAGTGGATGAGAGAAAGAGAGAGAGAGAGAGAGAGGTGTCGAAAGGTTCAGGGATCCAAAATTGGGGAGGGGCCAGCAGGGGCTCCTCTAAATGTCCCCCAAACCCCCAGTCAGTGTAGTTAAGGGGAAGAGCTGGCTCGAAGCGGCTCCTGGAACAGCAGGCCTAGGTCACCTACATTCTGATCCCAGGGCCCACTGGATAGAACGAACCACAGGAAAATGACTTCGTGGTGTAAAATGAGGGGTCTTAGCTAATTAATTAGTTTTAAAAGAGTTTGCAGGCAATGGTTTTCAAAATGAGGCTTGTAAAATGTTCACTGGCCCTGTCCGCACTTGTGGAGTGTTAGTGACATGTGGCTGTTGGGGGCAAGGCTGTTAACTTAAATCTGAGCCTTGCTTCCCTGCTTTGGGCCCTTTCCAGGCAACTCTCTGCTCTCCCCCTTTCCCACCCATCTCCGGAGGACCCCTCACTTGTGTAACAGTCCCAAACCACTGATTTCCAGTAGGTCCATTAGTGGGTGTATCAGAATCTCAGTGTGTGTGTACCTCTTTGGGTCTTGTGTGTGTGTGCCCATGCATGTGTGTGTGCATGCGTGTGCAAGGGGTATGTTCACAGCTAGGGACATATTTGATATGCCTATCGTATTCCTAATAGAAAGCAGAGTAATGAAGTTCAGCGCAATCTTGGCTACAGAAGATGTACAGAAGAGAGGGAGTGAGCACTCAGTGTCAGGGTCATGGAGGTGAAAAGGTCAGGGAAGACTGCTCTGCTTTTCCTGCCCACACTTTCAACAACCCTGTGGGGCGGGGAAGGCACACATTATTCCCATTTTACGGATGCAGAAACAAAGACCTCAAACGGACTACAAGCTCATCAGGACACCAACTGTGCATATTGTATGTCTCGTACTCAGCACAATTTCAGCAAGCTCACGGAAAGCACTTAGTATTTATTGAATGGATGTGTGGACGGAAAAATTGTACTGAAATGACTGGCCCAAATGCGTGCCACGCATCAGCAGTGGAGCTGGGACAAGCTCTAGGATTCCTGAATTTCTGCCATGTGGGGTCATCCCAGTCCTCCAGACTGCAAACTCCAAGGACAGCAAGCATCCTTGGGCCTTCCCTTGCCCATCTCCCTCCTTCTAGGCCCTGTAGATACCTAAGCTTCTAGAAGATCACACCGGAAAGGGAGGCAAAGCAAGTTCAAGTGCTCCCTGGGCCCATTGCGGTCTTTGATCACCTGTTCCCTGATTTATTTTAAGCTTTGTGTACTTGGGCCATTAACTATTTTTGTAGCTGTTTGGGGCAATCACCCTGCTTGGAGACAAGAGGATAGACAGTGAGATATCTGTTTTGGGTAAATTTCAGAACTCAGGTGTAAGTTCATCGAATTAAAAAAACCTAGACAAGACTGATAGAGTATTTCTTCACAAGATTAAAAGTCATATTGCGGGACGCCTGGGTGGCTTAGTCGGTTAAGCGGCTGCCTTCGGCTCGGGTCATGATCCCGGAGTCCTGGGATCGAGTCCTACATCAGGCTCTTTGCTTGGCAGAGAGTCTGCTTCTCTCTCTGCCTCTACCTGCCACTCCGCCTGCTTGTGCGTGCTCTCTCTCTCTCTGACAAATAAATAAACAAACTTTAAAAAAAAAAAGTCATATTACTAGCTCACCATCTCCTCAGTGGGGGCACCAAGGCCCCCTGGTCAGACCTGAAGGTTGTTTTGCCTCTGACACAACGAGGAAAGTTGGTCTTGAGTGAGTTGGAGTTCAGGGATACGTCCAGCTGAAACACATGGGTGGCCCAAGCTGGGCAGGGACAGAGGTCATTGCACAAAGAGAAGAAAGGCCCAGCAAAAAATAAAAAAAGAAACAGAAGAGTCCATTTTGAGGAGTCAAAGCCAGGGAAGGCAGGTCGCCCATATGGTCCCTGGGGTGTTGCCCCCAGGCGCAGAGGGACCCGTCAATCACGGCCAGAGAAAAGGCTTAGGGGGACTTTCAAAGCTGCTGAATTAACTCTATTGCTGCAAAGCAAAAGGCAGGGGGCTCCAGCCCTTAAAGAGATGAGAGGAATGTAAAGTGTGAAAACATCTGAGCTCGCTTTGCCAGGCACAGCTGCATGGCCTGGCTGGGGGCCATTCACAGCTAGGGGCCCCAGCCACCCCCTCTGCCTCCAGCTAATGAAACCAGCATGGGGATCCTAATGACTGATCAAAGCCCATCCAGCTTCCCCAGGATGTCTGCTCCCCTGGCCCTGCCCAGAGTGGGAATGGTGCTGTGAGAGGGAGGGGAAGAAGGTACTTGGTGGTTGGGCATGAGGGGTGGGGCAAGAGAGGCGGGTCTGGCTGGGTCTGACCTTCCCCTCTCCTGGCTGGCCTAAGCCTTCGCCTTCTTCTTGCCAGAGAGGTGGGACAGCATCATTCTGACTCCAGATCTCCAGGCATAGTTTTCTGGGTCCTGAGCACTAGTCTCCTCACTCTGAGGGGTGGTGGGAGGATGCAGGGGGACAGGGGAACACAGCTTTTGTCAAAGGGCCCCAAGCCAATGTATGACTTCCTTCTGACGTGAGCTTCTGGTGCTGGTCTGACTTTCCCCGCCTGGCCCATCTCTACTCACTAACAAGGCTGCATCCTGGGTGAACGACCAAAACCTTTTTAATGTCACCCATCACCAAGTCATGCTACTTTACATACCAGTTTGTTCCTAAAGGGGTAAATGGGTGTCCACACCCACAGGCGGCTGTGCCTAGTGGGACAGATTGGGACCTGCCAGGATGTCTGCTTTCTGGTCAAATGCTCATGCAGCCCGACATGCCGGGGACACACAGACAGAGGAATACTAAACACTGAATACATACACAAATAGACCAGATAAAATATTTGTCTTGCTTAGAAGCCAAGGGCAAAGATATTTGTGGAACGGTAGGTATGTGTCTGTGTTTGAGGAACCGGGGGCAGGGGGAGGGTGCTGATAGCAGGAGTTGGTGCGTGTGGGGAGGATGAGGGAGGGGAAGCTGTTGCTTTCACTACTAGATCCGAATGCTTTCCTGAAATTGCTGGTGGAACTGCAGAAGGGAGAACTTTGCTCGGTGGTGACATTGCATCTGGAGTGTTCCAGGAAGAGGAAGAACCTGAATGACACTCAGAGGTGAAGACAGAGTCCATGAAGGAAGGGTATACGCCCAGGCATGAGGGGATGGCTGTGTTACCTCGAAAAGTCTGGGAGGGGGAAAAGAGCTGGGATGGAGAGAATAGTAGAGAACATAGCTTTTAGAGCTCCATTAAGAACAGCCAGGGGCTTGGGGCAGCGGGAGGAGGGGGCTGGGAAAGTCCAGGTGACAGATGGCCAGGCTGCTGCTGGAATGCAGAAGAAGAAAAGAGAGTCATGTAGGAATTAACAGCATATATTGAACAGGGGGGGGACCACACACCTAGCTCGGAGACAATGTTTTCATTAAATAATCACTGTAGAAATCCACAGTCCCCAGTGCCTTGCCCCTACCTCTCAGGGCAGAACGTGAGTCTCTAGGACTGAGCTAGGCCACGCTGGACCACGCTGGAATCGAGGTACTGTGGCCAGACAGTAGAGGGCGCTGTGACTCTAACAGACGTTAACCAGAAGCCACCAGAAGGAGGAAGCAGGCCACAGGAAGGGTTCCAGTGGGTTGTTGGGTTTGCGCTTTCTAAACTCCTGGTTGGACTTTAGTGCCCAATAAACAGAGTGACATCCTTATAAGTAATCGCAGGGTTTCCCCAGGATGGACTGAAATAGAACGGAGGGGCCAGAAGCTTCTTTGGCCATCATACCATTTGGCTTGTGCGCAGATAGCAGGGGGCCATAACCATTAATGCTTCTCTCCTGAAATGGGAAGAAAAAAAAAGCCTCCCTCATTTTTAATAACTTTATTCCCCAAACTTCAAAAATGAAATTGCCAAGTTAAGAACTTGCCTTGAAAAAAAATTCTAATTTATTATAAAGAAGGTCCGGGGCTTGGGAATTTTTTAATGCAGATTCCTAATTTTCCAAAGTGAGATTCTCCTGTGCATTTGAATAGATTATGCTCGGTATTGCTAGCCCTTAGCACAACGGGAACATTATTAAAACGATTGCATGGGTCTCAGAGGAAGGGCTCTGCTTCTCGCTTCCTTTCTCATTTTGGGGACTTCGTATCAGAGACTGTCCATTTTTGCCTGTGGAAGAAACTGGGTTTCCAAGGAGGTGATACAGAGAGGTGCTCTGCTGTCCAGGCCTTGAGGAAACAAGTCAGACCGGATCCAAAAGTAATGAGATTAGACCTAAAGGAATCGGAGGAAGTGGGGAATCCTTCCCGGAGAGCCCCGTTTAGGAAGGGACTCCCCTGTGTACCTGACCCATGTTCCTTTTAGGGCGGCTTTCCTGAGGACATTGAGTGTCAGGGAGCAGCTGGTTCTCAAGGATAATGAGCATGATGAAGGCAATGGAGCAGGGCTTCCCCTGAGAAGTTGGGTTCAGCCTCTTGAAAGCAGAAAGGGAAGAAGGCAGGAGGATCAGAGCAGAAGACTCACACAGAAGACATTCCTATGTGGGAGCCCATCCTAGGAGCCCCCAAAGAGTGTGGAGAAGGGACCCCACCCCCTCAAGAACCAATCAGCCTCAAAGTCTAGTTCTCTCTGGAGAAGACAGCCTTCCCCGAGGGGGAGTCAGAGGTCTTTGCTCTGGGGATCTCACTCAACTCTACCATCCCGCCCAGGCCATCTCTGCCCGAATGACTCCCCACGACTCCCCATCCTGATTCAGTTTCTTTGGGAACCGCGTTGGCTCAGGGAAGGCCCATGGCAACCCAGCCATAGCCTAGCGGCCATCAGGACCCCAGACTTTGGCTCGGTCACTTGACCAGGGACAATGACACATCCTGTCAGACACTTGTTCCCGGGGTCCTGGGGATACAAATAGATGTGTGGCTTCCTCAGGGCAAAGTATTCCTTTGCTGTAAATGGATTTCCCAAGGTGAAGTCCTGGTGGCTCCTCAGAGAGGAGAGCCTTGGGACAGTCCCTGCCCAGGGCATCTACTCGGAGGCCCTAGATGGGGACCCAGAGCCTCGCTCCCTCCCCCAAAAGGCTTGAGCTGCTCACTGGTGACTTCCTCACTGGTGACTTCCGGGGGGGGCAGGGCCTCAGAGCTGCGGCCCCACCTCCATCATGTCCCTCGGCAGCTGGGATGTATTAGTTCTCAGCTGTATGCTGAGAATTAAATTAGGCTCCTGTACTTAACGACGCCCGGATCAGCATTCTTGGACCACAGAGGCCCTGCTGCAGCTCTCCCACTAATCCCCACCAAACCCAGACTTCTCCCAGCTGCCCCAGCAGGCAAAACAAGGCTTGAGGCCGGTGGGAGGGAGGCAGCAGCCACCAGCTGTGCCAGTCCAATGCTCTCTGACCTCTTGGCCCTGCCCTCGTCTGTCCCCGAGCCTCGCGTATGAGGCCTTGGCACCCACCACCTGCTAAGGATAGGAAGTGACCCCACGTCTGTCCCGCATTTCTACTGTGAAGCTAGGAGAGTAGGATCCAACTACAAAAGAAACGGAGCTGAAGTGCTTGAATTTATCGGGACCCTGGGGGTCCCCAACGCTGCCTGAGCACAGGAGAGGATGACGTCTGTGTCTGCTGAGGGAGGAGGAAGCTCGTTCTCCATGATGGCCTCTGTGTTCCTAGGTCTCCACAGGCCAGGCCTCCCGCATTTCATTCTGACTATGGAAGGGAGGGTCCTGACATGGTGTCGCATGCCTAGAAGCTTTCAAATAGAGGGACCACGTAAATGCCGAGCCCGCCCCTGCAGTCATTCGTGGAAAGCTCTGATGTGGGCAGGGGCTTGTCCGCATAGGAGGCTGGGTTGGGGAGAGCCAAGGAAGGGATGTGGAGCTGACATGTGGGAGCATGGGTGGGGATAAAAGGACGTGTGTTGGAAGGCTGGGGAATGACAAGTGCTTTTGAATTTCCGGCGGGGAGAGGAGTCAGTGGTGGTCTGCAGGCTGGATGTTCTGTAAAGTGGTGATTTCTTGGGGGCAGGGGGAGGTGGGGGGAATCAGGGATGGATGGAGCAGCGGCTGTATGCTCACACCAGGCTGGGGGTGTCAGGATCCTCGGATCTAATGTGAGCAAATTCAGTCCACCCTGTGTCTGCGTCTTAATATCCCCCAGTGCTGCACAGATCTTCCACGTAGTCCCTGAGAATGGCTGCGTGTGAAATGCTCAGGAACGAGGGGCATCAGACAGAGCTGCTGGTCGGTCCCCTGCACACAGTAGGCTTTCACTGCTCATTTGCTGGGTGAATGAGTGAACGAGGGCTCTAGCTGGCTCTGTTCACATTACATATACTCAGTACCCCCTTACCGAAGTCGTACTGACTTGAGAGACCAGGGTAGAGAAAATAGGAGGGAGTGAAGGTAAGGGCGAGAGAACCAAGGCCCCTCTGACCGCACAGCCACATCACTAACTCAGGGTCTCCAGAGAACCAAGTGTGGAGAGAGGTGAGCATGGGGAGGAAGCACGGGTCCAAAGGGATGGGTCTGAAGGACCAGGGGAGCCCAACCCACAAGAGCTGGGCCAGGCCTCTAGACAGAGGGGAGGAGACAACAGCAAGGCAGCGAGAAGATGCCACCCTCTCAAGAGGGGCAACCAGGATGGAGTCTCAGGAGAGCTCGGGGGGCTGTTGTGTCTGAGCTGAGGGATGGAAACTAGGAACCGGGGGGAAAGGGTTGGAGGACGTAGAGATACAGTCCTGGCCTTTTTCTAGCAAGAAGCCAACAGAATCCTGAACAGAAGGGTGATTCCTGGAATGGGCAGGCAGAGTAGGACAGAAGGGCTCCAGTGACCAGTAAATGAGGGATCTGCTCCAAAGGAACCTCTGATTAGGGTTTCCCCAGATACTCAAAAGCAGACTTGATTCAGGGGCATCTGGATCTCCCCGAGTGAGGGGTTGGGTGCGTTTGTCTGAAGTCTGCTCCAAGTGGGAAGCAGGCTGAGGGTGGGGGCAGGACTATAACTGGGGGCTCCAGACCATGGTCCCTGATGTTGGTGACAGAACTACCCAAGTAGGATCCAAACCCGGTTTTCTCAAAGGCAACTGTCCTCCAGGGGCCTGTGTTGACCAGTTCTCCAGAGGTGGGAGAAGAGCCCAGAGTGTGGCCAGGAGATAGCTAGGGGAGGCCTCTCTCCGTCCCGCCCGGGGAAGGTCGCCGCACCCCTTTCCCGTCATCTGGTCAGTCGACACTCACCTGCGGGCTGTCCTGGTAGGGTGGGGGAGGGACATTCTGCGTGGCCATCATCGTCAGAGCAGGGGCTGGGGAGGCATGTTGCATCATGGGATTGATTCACATCGAGGATCTGTGGCAGGAGAAAGCGGGCCGCACCGTTAATAGGCTGAGCGCAGGGAGCCCTGGGGACCGGCCGGCTTGACATATTCTCAGGCCGGGCCACCTGGACTGAGGGCCTACAGCAAGTGCTGGAAGCCCTTTAGGGGAACAAATGAGAGCTAAGGGGAGAGGCTGGGGTGGGGAGGGGCTTTCTGAGCTATTTTGACTTAAAAGAAATGATATTCAAATCACATGTGAAACAACGGAACACCCCCCCCCTCCCCGCCCCAGCCATGCTTTGTACGGCATCAGCTGGGGCCTGGTGGGTGGGGAGGGGCAAGGGAAGGGGAGCCTGGCTGGTGGCAGCCCAGGGCACTGGTGGCAATTCGGGTATCCCCCAAGACAAGGGTGCTGGCCCTTTCCCAGGCTTCTGGAACAGCCACCTGGGCTCTCAGGGATAGGAGGTCTCCTGCCTTTCCACTTCCAAGTCCCACCTCCCTACCCCAGGGTCTGTGAGCACAGATTAACCCCTCCCAGGAGTGCTCGTCACACCCCCTAGTGGCTGAAAAGGGAGGTGGGGGCACAGGCCGGCTCAGACTGGAGGGTGGGGCGGCCAGGATCGGGCGACCAGTTGGTCTTCAGGGAAGGGAAAGAGGCTGGGGAACATCCGAGAGCCTGGGTGAGGCTCCCGTCACTTGCCGAGTTTTTCTAGGTGTGTGCTTGTGACTATGGAGCTATGGATATGTCTGCGACGTTCTTTTAAGTAAGCCTCCTTAGCCTGCGTTCAGTATGGAGTAACCAGCATCTTGGGGCCAGAAGAGCAGAGCCAAGACCACCCCCCATCTTACAGACAGAGGAGGGGACAGAGGGTGTGCGGTGGGGGTGGGGCGGTGCTAGTGAAGCATGGATTGGACTCGAATCTCCAGGTGCCCTGTCCCCGGCTGTCCTGCACGGCACTACTCCCTACCCATCACTAGTAAGTGAGCTGCCCCTCCTGGGCCTCAAGGTTTCTTCTTGAAATGGAACGTGGTGCTGTAAGTGGAGACAGCCTGGCAATACTCCCCGCCCCAAGGAAACGGAACGCTCAGAAAGCTGTTGAGCTACACTAGATGCCCTGAAATATTTAGAGCTGGAAACCACAGGCTAGTTGCCTGCCGCAGGTCTGTCCATCATGGGGCCCGGAAACCCCTAAGAACCTCTGTGGGGCGAGGGACCTGTGCTTCTCCTGGGTGGAGGGTGCTGATGAGCTAGAAACATTTGTGAACACAGACTTAGAACTTCCCTCCCCTCTCCCTGAGAGCACTGTGGGGCTCCCTCCTTGTCCCACTGATGCCTTCCCATGCCTTCCCTAGGGTCTTCTGGAATGTTCTCATATGTGAATTCTGTGGTAATCTGAGGGTGTTTGGAGCTGCCTAAAGGAAGGGCCTGGTCTCCAGCACCCTGAGGTGTGTGTGTGTATGAGACAGAATGTGGGTGTTTTTTGCTATTTTTCAGGAAAAGGAGGAAGTAGGAAGGCTGGCCTGACCTGAGTCTCTGGCTACGCTCGGACCTTAAGTGCATGTGGAAACACAGGACATGTAGGTGTTCATTCACGGACTATTTATTTATCAAGTGTCATCTACACGCTAGGAGGTGTGGGAGAATAAACAAGAGGAGGCAAGATCTCTTCTCCAAGGAGTGTTATCAGTCAGGGAGGTGATGGCCCAGCAGGCAAGAAGAAAGAGAAATGAAGGTTCTGGAGGGGACAGCAAAGGGACAGAGGGCTTCTGCTGGGCCTGCAGGGCATCCCCGTGGCCTCTCTGTCACCTCCCCCCACCTTCCCTGGCTTTACCTCAGATGACAGACCACCAGGATGCCTTTGCCACAGAAACACTCAGGGTGTCCCCACGTCACGCACACATGAGGCACCCAGACGCATGCTGTATTTTTGCCAAGAGTGTCAGAAGGGAGCCCTCGGGAGAGCCCGTCACTTCAGGACGGAAAACCAATGTCTGTCTTCGTGGCTGACTCTGTGTCTGGGTGGTGGTAAACATCCAAGGAAGGCAAGAGCAGAGTGGAAAGTCTTCCCGAGGGAACAAGAGGATAGAGACTCCCTGAGATGTCCGAAGAAACTTCCAGAATGAAGACATTTGAGAGGTTAAAATGAGTGTGGAATCTCTTTTAGACACTGACGGACAAAAGGAAATCAGGATATTTCAGGAGTGTGTTAGGCTCAGCCTTTCCTGGAACTCTGGCAGATGTGGTTGGGGCCTCAGGACCTGCCTTCACGCCTCTTCCTTGGAGCTCCTTGGCTGGGGAGAAAGTGAACCACTGTGGGGCTGTAGTGCCAGCAGCCTCCAGAAGAGGGAGCCAGGGGGCAGAGTCTAGGGTGGGTAGGCGGTTTCTCTCCCCTCTTAGGGGCAATGGGTTCTCTTTAACCTCAGGTTTGGGTCTTGGGGTAACCTCATTTCACGCAGGAGAAAGTCCGTAAAGGCAGAGCAGAGGACACTCAATGAGGAGGACTGGGGCTAAATAGAGGGGTCTTTAATTTGCATTCTTTTGTTCCCTGTCCAGTGAATGGGAGGTTGGGGTCATTTTGGAGTTGCTGTCCCTAGAAATATTTGCAATGGCAGGAGGGCTACCCAGCCTGGGGGCAAGGAGAGATGGGTGAAAGAGGTCTGCAGCGAGAAGCAACCACAGACGCCCAGGCCGAGAGGAGATTTTTCAGTCTGGAGTCTGTCAGGCTGGGAGCTGGGGCCAGACCTCCCTTGCCAGAAGACACAAGGACAATTTTCTGAGGACCCAGATGGCCTTTGCCCCTCCCCTCTCCTCCCCCTCTCTGGGGTCACCACAGGCCACTAGGCCACTAACCCATTGCCCTCTGGGGGCTTCTCCTGCCAGAGAACAGGAGGACTTTTCATCAGGGGCTTAAGTTTCATCGGTTCTCTGCTCACTCAGGCACGGAAGCTTCTGGTAAGGAGACGCTGGGGGAGACCCCACACCCATCTCCGGAAGCTTGCTCTTTTCTTCACACCACTTCACAAGCACAGGTACTCCCCTGTCCTTGGGGAACCCCACTGGCGAGGCTTGGGGGAGCTGAGGGATGTGTGGAACCTCCCTGGAGAGGAATGTGGGGATCCAACTTCTCTTGTATGAAGCTGGGCCCAGTGAGACTCCATAGTGGGTGGAGGGAGCTCCCTAAGCTATCCCTGTGTACCCGGCCCTTTTTACACTTTCTTTGGGCATCCGGAGGGGAGTATTAGGCCTGGGCTCTAGAAACGCAGCCTGGGGCTTCCAGCATTTGTCAGTGGCTCAGAGAGGCTGCTCCGCCCTGTGCAGAGGCCCCAGCGCTCTGTTACCAGACACCAGGGCACTCCAGGGAGCGCAGCCAAGACTGCAAATGGAGGATGCACGAGGAATGATTTACCACCGAGAAATTTCCCATCGAAGGCAGGCTCACGTCAAAAGATTGTTCTTAATGTTGAAAACCTTTATTATAGGACAGCTGGAAGGGAGAAAAAAAACAACAACCCTAATGCAACATTCAACCCCACAGTGATCTCCAAGAGGAAATAATGTGTATCACTGATATTATCAAAAGGAGCTAAAACCGCCATTTTATAGAGCTCAGGAGCCCAGGAAGGCTGTGATGCACAGGTTGGGGGTGGGTGAGCGGACATCAAAAGACACCCCTTCAGGAAGTAGGAATGGGCAGCCGGGGAGCACCCACTCCCTGCTCCCCCAGCCCTGCGAGGTGAGGCCCTGGGTCTGTAGCCCCAACTCCAATGTGTTGACAAACAGACTTAGAAAAAAATAGCAAGCTCGTTAGGAAGGAGCTCATTAGGACTTGTTGACACGAAACCCATTAGACCAATTAACATTCCATTAACGGCCTGGGGCACCAAGGGGTTAATGCTGCCCGGCAGTAATTGGGCTGGGGTGCTGGGGTTGGGGGCTCAGGGCCTTAAGGATGAGAAACAAAGTCTAATTGGGAACTCTCTGGCCAGCTGGCCCGACAGCATTTGTTCTTGCCCTCTGACCCTAGCCGAGACTACATTGTATCTGGTACCCGCTTGGAGGGGGCGGGGATGGGACCGCTTCCCTTTGGCGCCTCACAGTCCCGCCTCATGGCCCTAGATGGGAGCTTAGGCGGATGGTGGGCATCCGCCAAGGTGTGGAAGTATTTCCGTCCTTTCCTACCCCGATAGTCCTGTTTTCTTCATCCATCCCTGCTCCCACTCCTGGTCCAGTTTCTCTCTCAGTGCCCAGGGAAGCAAGTTCCCTCTCCACTCCCCAGTTATATGTGCGTGACCCCTGCTTACAAAAGCTCTTTGGAGAAGCTAGAATTCTTGAGGCCCCAGAACCTTATTCATCTGGAGAGTGTTGTGGTTTAGGGCAGAGGGGAGAGGGGAGGGAACACTGGCCCTGGGTCTTCCTTCCTTCCTCCCCTCCCTTCCTTCCCTAGGAAGGAAGCTAAGACACCCTGAGGAGGGCCCCATAGAAGCCCTTCTCTTCTGTCCTCTGATACACACCAGCAGTATTTTCATTTTTTTCCTTCCCTAGCTACACGTAGAGGCTGTGGAAGTCCCATCCCCTGCCTGGGCCTCCTTTTCCTCTTTTTGTAAATTCCCTTGCTTAAAGCCTGTGCTCAGGGTCAAAAAGTCTGGAACCCTCAGCTAGCTCCGTCATGTATCTGTGGCCAGTACAAGTCAAGTTCCCCTCTTGGACTCCAAAATGAGGGATTTCACCAGAATATTCTGGAAGTCTTTGCCCATGGTTAGCCCTCAACACAAGCTTAGTTGAATGGAAGGGAGATAGTCGAATTGTAGCTTCATTTCAAAGGCTAGCCAGCTTGTGTCTTCTCCTCCTCAGTGCCCATTTGAGAGTGAGGAAGGAGGCCCCTGAGGCCCGAGACCCAGGAGCATTCCTCAGCACCCCCAGCCCAGAAGGCTCCATCCTACCCCCTAACCCCAGGCCAGGGAGGGAGCCCTCTGAGCAGCTGCCCAGGCCTGGGTTCTGACGTCTAGACAGATTTGCAGGGTGAAATATTTTCAGGCTGAAATAACAGAGTGAACTCAGCAGGAGAGACCAAAAGGCTGCATTAGTAACCTGGCTGGCTGAAACTTCTCCCTCAGGAGCTGCCACCTCGACCCTGGCGCAATCCCCTTTATTTTCCTTCCCTTCCTCCTAGAGCCTCCTCCAAAATGAGTCTCTGGCCCAGCTCCCTTCCCAGAAGTGGCCTGTAGGTGGCGCCTCGGAGCCCTGCTTTAATTGCATTATATAATAGAACCTGTTTACTAAATCATGTAATCAGTCGCCTTAGGATTTACAGCTTCGGATGTGTATAGAGAATTGGACTTTGAGTCAAATTTAAAAACAAATAAAAATGAGAGGCAGCTGTTGCTGATAGTGTGATATTCATCTTTTGGAAACAAATTCACCCCACTGCTATAAATTATGCCTGGAAAAAAAGTGTTGGTGGTGGGAAGGAGTTGGCTAGGTCTCCTGTGCTGGCAACTCAGAGCGATGAATCTTGAAATAACGGTGTCAACCTGTCACTGATTTCATGTGACTCTGTGGATTTATCTAAAGAAACGCAGGGGTGCGTGCACACACACACACACACACACACACCAGATTTCTTTGCAAAACCCAGGAAGGGCTAGAAATCTCGAGCTTTAGAGGAAACACTGTGGTCACTGTGTGGGGTGTACAGAGTCAGTGCTGGGTGGTGGCAGGGCGGGACCACGGCTGGGAAGGTGGAGAGCATGGAAGTGAGAGGGAGATTATAACTCTGGGCTGGGAAGCTTGAAAATGTGAGGTCTGGTTGACATGTCTGCAAGTGAGGGAGAAGCGAACGGTCCGTGAGGAATGAAGGGGAAGGGGCCAGCCCCCCAGGAGCCTCCCAAACGCTAGACCGGGTGCTCTTGGAATTGGGGGGTAGTTCAGGGGCCCGAGGATTCAGGGGACAGGAGTGCTGTGGCCTTGTGGATGCTGGTTTGTCCCATCTTTCTGACCTCTGGTGCTGGGGGTGAATGGAAGTCCTCAGGTCTGATAAGAGCAGGCTCAGAGTGGGGCGTGGGAGCCAGGCAGGTAACCCTACGTTCCCGAAGGAAGCACAGGTGGAGGGAGACCCTAGCAGTCTTTGCACTCAGGAGCAGACCCCTGCAGTCCTGAAGGCCGGCTGGCTAAAGGTCCAAACTGAGCCACTGCTCCACCATGACCCAGGTCTGCATGGACACTGCACCTGGCACAGAGCCCCAGGTCATTGCAGAATGCCCCAGCCAAAAGGACCACTTCCCTGGTGCCCCTCTGGTTCCTGCTTGGACATCTCCATAGGAAATCATTCTCTACTGACTTCAGCAAGATAGCAACTGAGGCCACTCAGACCCCTTGGCCGCCCACAGCTCTCTGAGTGAATTGGCATTTACTACCTTTCTGAGAAGCCTACTTGGGCGGTGGTGCTGGGTCATGCCCTATTATGCTGGTCTCCACGGAACAGAACGGAGACAGCAGAAGCCAGTGTGAGCTTTAAGAGATGTGAAAATGTCTCCCTCCCCCTACCTTTCTCTCCTTCTTAGCCCTTAACTGCCAAGTGGAGCAAATGGTCTTCGGAAGGGATAAGAGCCTTCTGTGAAGTCAGAGAAGCCAGAGGTCCTCTTGCTCCCCACACCGGGAGGACAGTCTCTTCCAAATGGTGTTGGTCCTCTTCCCAAGGGCCTCCACTCCTCTCCGTCCCTCACCCCCAAAGCCATTTTTGCAGTTGGTCTTTCCTGTGGCTGGGTCAACAGATCATTTATGCACTCTGACCCCAGCTGAGAGACCCCCATTCTGGGAGCCGGGGTGATTAGGAGGCCCCCTGGATCCCTCTTGCCACAGTTAAGGGGATGCCCAGGAGTTATAGAAGGCAGAGGGTCCGACTCTGCCCTGGCTGTGAGTGGGTCTGTTGGTGGTCACGGAGCACAACACCCCCTGACTGCCCTTCCCAGAGAGGAGCTCCCCACCTTGCCCTCCTGTTTCCTGCCATGCTTCCCTAATTCATGGGGGTTCTGAGAACATCAGGGCCCAGACTTTGGGCCCCTCAGGGCTGCCGCCTTGCCCCTGACCCCCCCCACCCCACCCCACCAGTTTAGCTATTTTGCAATTTGGCTTCAAACACAACAACCAGGGTCAGAGTTAGGAGAGCGACTCAGTTGTGCTCTGCCCCAGCCCTTCTTTCCTGCCTGCCTCCTGCTTCCCCACACCGGGGCCAGGAAGCGACAGAGCCCTCACTCTCCTCCCTGCCTGAGCTGTCACACCTTTCCCGGCTTCAAAAAGCTGCTGATATATTTTACAAACTGAAACAGCAATTTAATTCCCCCTGATAGCAGCAATTGTCCATTAGATCTTCCTACCGAGGAGCTTTAACAATAATTCCTTTCATCCGACTGCTTGCTTCTTCTTGATCTGAGAATCAATCCCATAAATAGCAGGCAAGAGTTTTCACATTACTCTCCCCCTCCAGCTTTTAGCATTTTGATGAAGATTCTCATCTCCTCTTAAAGCGCTTCACAACTTGGCAATTTTCCCCCCTTTGGTTTCTTTAAACAAAATAAAACAAAAAAACAGAAAGGGAGGGGGAAGCATGCCAGTTATCAGGTAAGTGCCATCCCTGCACGTGTCTCACAGGTAAGCGCTTTGCACCTTTGCCTGCCTGGAGGCAGGGGGATGGCAGCAATGACCTCCAATGGCCACTCCCTAACCACTGGAAGTGCGTCCTGCTCGCTCCAGAGGGGCCCCACCGTAGGGCCCTAAATTCCACGCTCACTCACAGTTGGGTCCAGCTTTTGCCTGTAATGCTCAACTCTGAGCATTTCCCTGTTTCCAGGAAAGCCCTCCCCTTGACGCTGCATCTCAGGAGTGGAGGCCAGAAGGTCATGCTGCTGCCCCAGTGGGGCCCACCTGAAGGTTCCATCAAGAAGCCTCTCCCTGGGCCTGTTGCCAAGTTCCCACCCATGGCTCAGGCAACTCTTGAACCTAGAGCTGGGATTCTGTCCCCTCTGTTTCATGGCCAAGCCCCCTTCGGCTCTACCCAAATAGCATGAGTGGGAGAGGTGGGGAGGAACAGGGAAAGGAGAAAGATAGAGGCCTTTCATTCAATTCTTTCTCTTTTCTTTTAAATGTACAAGCAGTCCTAAGGATCAGGGGCAGAGGGGAGCCCTCCTGTTCTTGGGTAGCTAGAGTGAGGGTGGATTGCCAGGGCACTTGGGAGCCCCAGCCTGCTCCCCCAAGACACCATCATGTGCTCTCCTGTCTGCGCGCGCGCGCGCGCGCACACACACACACACACACACACACACACACACACAGAAACAAATCTAAAAATGAACCCAGGGACCGAAATCCCCCTCGACAAACCTGATTCCCAGGTTTATTATTATTTGTCAAGAGCTGACGGCAGCAGCCGCTGCTCAGGAACAGAGCTGAGAAAACAACACGGGCTGGGCCCCTGAGGCTCACAACTCAGCAGACACAGAGGAACAGCTCAGATGCTGGGGAGCCCAGATGGAGGGAGCCAAGCAGCCATCTCCCTGCTGCCCTATCTGCCTCCCTCCCTTTCAGAAACCTTTCTCTTCTCCGAGGCAGGCACACTGGGAGAACAGCACTCCCGGGGAGCTGGAGAGAGGAGGGAAGACAGGGGTGGGCAGGGAGGGAGCTGGAGCCACAGGACTGGGGGGGGGTGGCATCCATAGGGATAAGGGACCCTGATTCCTAGTCCATCTGTCCCTTGTGATGCTCTCAGATTCTGCTGGAACCAGATGCTCTGAGGAGGGTCAGCTGGGCCCCTTGTCTCTCTTAGGAAGATACCACATCCTCTGGCTGGATGATACATGGTTCTGTTTTCTAAAAAATTGCCTCCCGAAAAAAAACGCTTAAGAGTCAGGGCTGTTGAAGCAAGTGGCTCTCTGGGCTCAGTTTATCACAGAAAAGCCACTTGTCCCTGATACTTCCTCACCCAGCTAATGGATGTCCTTCCTCCCTAGGCCTTTGGGGTGGCCTAGGGGAGCTTGTGAGAAAAAGGAGGGAGACCAAGGAGCGTCCACAGCGACAAGGTCAGCTCAGGGAGGAAAGGCTGCCCAGGAGCCTCCCTCAAGTTTGGTCCTCATGGCTGTTTGGAATGAGAGCGGGGACACTGGCTCTGTGTTCCTCATCTGTCGGGGTGGGAGGAGCCCCAGGGAAGGGAGGATGATGGCCTCCATGTGCGAAAGACAAAGTGATGCTGGGCAGTGAGCCCATTCCTGGGCATTGCCAACCGGTCTCCAGCCCCAGCTGAGCAGAAACGCCCTCTACCACCTTATGAAAGTTTTCTTCCATGCTTTTTGCTGTGCATCTCATCTGCCATTAAGGTCTCTGTATTACACTCTCGTGTCCTTTCCTTCATCAAAATTTTGCTCAAAACTCTACTTTTCCGTGAAGCAGAAGTACAGCACGGAAGCGTGAACGATCACTATGTGTGTTTCTATGTCGTGGGGAATCTGCTTCCCACCCGCATGCCCCATCTCGCCCACTGAACCCTGTGCTCCTCGGTAGACAAGATCATGGCACTTCCTTGCGTTTCCTTTTTAGGGGGCAGAAATCCTCTGCCGTACAATTTCATAAGCTCTATCTCCTTACGGAACTTGAATATGTACACAGCTACAATTTAATTTCTTTGGCTTACTGTTAAAATGTGAAAGGAACAAACAAATCTGGAAAACAGAGCTCTTCGAACTCCAGCAGTCATGTACACCTCCAGGAGAGTAAGTTTGTGTCTGGGGGGCAAATTTTGAGGGGCATGAGATGGTAAAAGGACCGAATAAAGGCTGCTATTTATTGAGTTTCCCCCAGGCCCCCGGCATTTTGCTAAGTTTCTGATGCAGATAACCTTGTGTCTTTTTCCCAGCCACTGCCTGGTGTAAGCAGGAGGGCTGTGCCCATTCATGGATGTGAAAACTGACGTTCGGAGCCATTGATGAAGTCTTCCAATGTGACCCATGGTCTGCTGTCTGAGACTGAATGTTTAACCTACAAGTCTCAGGGTGGAGGAGGGGAACACCAGAGAGGGAGTGAGCCCCCCAGCAGGTGGGAGAAATACAGAAGAGGCAAGAGTGATTGTGGAGACAAGCTACCACCTGGGTCGTACCATCCAATACGCTTCCCCATGTCCTGGATTTCCGTGAATTCTATGATAGCAATCCACCCTGGGCATGGGCAGCCCCGTTAAGGCACGCAGGCTTCACCCCTGTGGATGGAGGCCCCCCTCAGCAGCCCCTCCCCCCAGCCCCAGCAGCTAAGGACAGCGGCACGGGTCCACAGTTATCTAAATATTTCATTATGGTTTGTTGCTGTTATTTCACAAAAGTGAGTGGAAGAGGGAACCCTGGTAGTGGTGCTGGCAATGAGAAGAAGTAGGGGTCTCATGCCCATCATGCCATGGAAACAAAGACGGGGAACAGGAAGTGTGCTGAAAGAGAGGCTCATCTCCGGTGCCTGGGTGGCTCAGTGGGTTAAGGCTCTGCCTTTGGCTCAGGTCATGATCTCAGGGTCCTGGGATCAAGCCCTGCATCGAGCTCTCTGCTCAGCGGGGAGCCTGCTTCCCCTGTCTCTCTGCCTGTCTCTCTGTCTACTTGTGATCTCTCTCTCTCTCTCTCTCTCTCTCTCTCTCTGTTAAATAAATAAATAAATAAATCTTTAAAGAAAAAAGAGAGAGAGGCTCATCTTGAGTCTCCACCGTCAACTTGCTGGACTGGGGTTTCAGTCAGGAAGGGAGGGAACACAATTAAAGGACGCATATGAAATGACAGAAATCCGTGGGGGAAGGCTGCATCGAAGGGGCGATGTGTAATGGGGAATTCGATCGTGTGCGTTAGTGTGCGTTAGCTGTCCGGGGACTTGTGCTGTGCGAAAGCCGGGCCAGCCAGGGCCCTGACCCCACACCTAGTGGCGCTGGGGCAGGGACTCTGACTCACGGTGACTGGGATTCCGTCAGTGTCTCCTTCCTGTCAGCCAGGACTGTGGGGCCCTGCTGCGGCCCAGGTGGGCCCTCCAGGGCGGGGTGGGCTGGATGGGAGCGTGCAGTCCACAGGCAGGCCGTCTGCTCTCCATGGATGTCTCGGCTTGGACTTCTTTCCCCACCCCGCCCCTGGTTTTCCAGGGACCACCCACAGCTGCAGAGAAGTCCCTGTTCTGGAGGGAAGTGTGCCCATGACTCACAGGCTCAGAGGCACCTGGCTCCAGCTTTGGAAAGCCTGTCCAGTTGCACAGCTTTGGCTTTTCAAGTTGGGGCAGCCCATCCCATCTCTTGTCATAGCTCCCCAAGTTCTAGCTTTCTCCCCCTGCAGAAGTCCCTTCCTGTGCACCCTCCTTCCCACCTTCTTCCTCTCCCAGCCCGGATGGATTCTGGGTAGTAGTCCAAATGGGGGACCAGGTAGGACATCTCTGCAGGCCAGGGGCGGGGTTGTTACCCACAGCCTCCTGAGCAGGCAGCCGCTAAAGAAAGTGCAGACGACCAGAGCTGTGTTCTCCTTCCCACTGGCTCCTGCCTGTCCCCCTGCCAAGCCCAGCCCTTTCAAACCCCAGCCTTGGAAAGGGGGCTGTAGTTCTCAGGCTTCTAATAAGGAAACCTTTAGTCATCGCTGGCCCTTTCTGCTGCACTCAGGCACCGAGGAGAAGTGTTTCATATTAGCAGCAGACTCTTTGAATACTAGCGGCTTGTCTGAAAGTTAGAACTCACCTCGAACCTTAATTCTGCCTTTTTGGCAGTGCCAACTCGTGTTATATCGTTAAGCTCTCATGCTTGCCTTCGGTACGGAATCTTTGTGGACTTGATGTTCAAAATTGTGGCCCTTCCACTTTCCCCTCTTCTCTCTCCAGTAAGAGGGGATGCCACTTTCCATGGCACGGCAAGGACAGGAGATGCAAGAAGAGAGAAGACAGTGGACTCTGGCTCTTAGGGACCAATTAGGATGCTCTGACTTAGAACAGAGAATGATCTTCTGGGATCTGAGCCCTTGTGAACCTGGATCTTCCAGCGTCTGGCCCTCTCAGGGAAAAGTAACGAATCATCTTGGCTTCCAGATCTAGAGGTTCTGTCCAGAGCAGGTTGGTCTGGGCAGTCAGGGGAGCTGCATGTGAGGTGTCTATTCCCAGAGCCAGTCTCCGGGGTGGGGACGAGAAGGAAGTGGGGAATTCTCATCCAAGATGCTTCCCCCAGGGTACAAGGTAGCCCAAGCTGGGGCAGATCCGAGCTATCTATTGGCAGGGACTTCTCATCTTTCCTCTCTTTTTAGGGCCTGGCTGTCTCAGGTCAGAGCACCTGCTGTGCAGGATTGCAGAGGGAAGTCTGCTGTCTCTTTGTCCTGGGATTCGTAAAAGTGAAAAAAAAAAACTCACTTAATGAGACACTTGCCACGGTCAGGATTATTTCACTAATGGGAGCTTTGTGTGGAGGTGAGCTGAGAAGGTATAGGGAGCAGAGATGAAGAGGAAAGGAGGCCCATTTAAGAATGATTGGGAAGGTCAAGGAGAGAGGTGCCCAAGGGGGACGGGCTGGGGTTGCCGATGAAAGGTTCAGGGAAATGTACGTCTCAGGAGGCTGGCCACTGTGGCTGCCCTACTGCCCACTTTCCGCCTTCCTCTCACTTCTCACTCTCAGCTTCTTCCCCAGTCCCAGGATCGGCAAGGACTCAAAGCTCCAGGGCAGATTGCCAGAGGACCCACAGAGTGGAAGCCTCCCGAGCAGTCACGAGGTCAGACCTCTCTGTTTAAATGAGAAAACTTGTCCAGGTCCAAGCAGTGAGTTGAAAATAGGGACCTAAGCAGAATCTAGGTCCCAAGCAATAACTTCAATAAGCATTAACTGAGCACCTACTATACACCAGGCTCTGTGCTGGGCAATGGATGTTCCAGGAGCAAATAGAGACAAGTGAGCAGGATAAGCAAAGAAATAATGAAATGACCATTTCCCTGAGCTGAAGCAACACAGATGACTTCAGATGGAAAGTGGTCCCAGGGCGTGAGCAGAAGTAATGAAAAAAAGAAAGGAGCAAACAAAATCTCAAGCCTCAGCACACAGTGGTGATGTTTTTGAACTTGCAAAAGAAAAGCAAACTGAAAGTTTCCCTAAATTCTCATTGCAAGATCAGAAATAGGAAGATGGTAAGATAATGTCTTCGAAACCTAAGAGAAACAGGTTTTGCACATGGGATTCTGAGCTCTATCAGAAGATCAATCAAGTTTGAAAGGCAAAATAAAGTCTGTTTTGGACATGTAAGAACTCAGAGTTTATTTCCCACTCATCCCTATCGAAATAATTAGAGGTGGTATTTCAGTAAAACAGAGGAATTAGACGAAGAGAATAGTGTCCACACAAGACATGGTGGCGGTCCAGTGGGAGCCAGTGGGAGGGAGCAAACTGGAGGGGATGTGAGGGGTGGGGTGGGGGACAGGCGGTACATGGCGGGGGTGCTCAGAAGATTCTCCTGCAGTGGCCAAGTTGTCATGACAGACAGTTCCATTTCCTTTCCCCTGGTCAAATCACACTATTTAGTTCTGTGGTCAGATAATATTTCTATCCTACAATCTACCTGTACGAGGAATGCAGAGGGAGCTACAGTTAGACCGTACATCTTATAACTCTGCAAAGCTACTATTATCCAGACTACACATAACATAGAGTTCGTGATATAAATCACTATGTGCTATACAATATGTACCATGTAATATATAGACACACTATATTCTATATAATACTATACATCAAACATAGTAGCAAATATGGTTTAATAAAAATTATCAAACTAAGCCAGATTGGAAGGGGAGAATACATGCTAATTTCCCCAGCTTGCAGAGCAAGGAGTGAATAAATACACAAATTAAGAAAGAGGGATTTAAGTATATTACATAACACAACACAGGAAACACCAGCCACCAAATAACTAAAATCAGAGACTGTTAATTGTAGTTGACTTTGGGTCATTTGGACCTTGTGGGTAGAGGTAGGGGAAAGAAGGAACCCTTTTTATTCTATTTTATATCTCTTACACTGTTTTTCCCTCATGTACCCTTTACTTCTAATTTTAAAAATTCCTAAAATAATGAAACGTCCACAGAGGAGAATACTAGGCGGTGGTTAAAAACAATGTAGTCAACCTGTTTTGACCCGGAAAGCTGTCCATTACAGAGCCTAGGTTAAAAAAGCGAGTTTTTAGAACAGTACGTAAAAGATGTTATTTAACAATGGTTTGCCTAAGCATCTGAACTAGTGAGATATCTTCCTTTCTGTGTTCTCCACCCTATGTCAAGGGGCCTGCTTTTGGAAGTCCTCCTTGTCTCAGATTTGTATAAGATACATCTCTGGTTTTGCCACAGGGAAGAGCTATTTTATATCTGTTTCAAGTACCATACGTCAGTTTTTGATGATACGTGGTCAGCCCCAAGCCTGGCCTGGATGAGGCTGCTCAGGAGATGAAAGCCTTTCCTGTGGAAGCTTCTGGGGAAGGAGCATTGGAGCCTTACAGAGGTCAAGACTCAGAGAGCGCCTGGCCCACCTCCCTCATTTCACCGATAAAAGCACATAGGTGGGGCCTGATAAAAGGTCACTCTGTTGAAGTCCTGTCTAGAAAAGAGAACTGGGCTGTTGAAAGCCAGAGTCGGGAGCCAGCCCCCGAGAAGTGGAAGGTGGGAATGGAGGCCTGAGGCCAAGGCTCTGCAGAGAATCCTATAGGGAGCTGGCCAGGGTGTGAGTGGAAGGGGGTGGGAGGATCCCCTTCAGGAGTTGCTCAGGGTGCAGATGGCTGGACTTGGAGGGGAGACGGGGCAAAATCAGACCAGACTGCCCTTCCTTAGTGTCCCTGGTGGCTGGAAATGGGGGCAGGAGGAAGCATGTTGGGGCTCCTGGGGAGGGGCGTGGTAAGGAGCTGAACTCTACGGGACATTTCTTGTGCCAGCTGCTGGATGAGATGCTTTCTCCTATATCATCTCATTTAATCCTCAAAGAAGACGTCTAAGGTAAATACGATTATCCCACTTGCATAAAGACAATGCTAGTCAGAAAACCCAAGTTACTTAACTTGCCCCAAACCTTACAGATAAGGAAGAGCAGAACTAGAATTTGAATCTGGATGTGTCTGGTTCCAAAGTCCCAGCCCAAGAGATCAGAGGGCTTCATGAAATATAGGATAGCCAACTGTAAGAGGAGATGTGTCCTTCCCCAACTGCGATGCAACTAATCCCGGTCCCTTCCTGTGTTCCCTTCCCTGCGTGTGTGATCAGTCCCTCTACCCAGTCCAGGAGTATCCAGGCACACTGGCTGGCTGGCTCCTGGGGACTAGGTGTTATGTTTGCTCTACAGGGCTCGGAAAATTCCCACTTCGGAGGGTACCAGCAGTGGAAGCTCCCTTTCTCACAGCTGAGGACACAAGGTCCTGCTGTGTCAGCTCTCAGAAGGAGATGGGCTGAGACAGAGTGTGAGTGCAGGGAAGAGAGGGAAGCTGGAGTGATGAATTCAGGGTTTCGAGGTGCCCAGCCCTACACCTGTCCTCCACCAACCTCAAGGGCACACTGATGGCTCTTGTGGGCCCTCTGATGCTGCCCCTGGCCTCGCCCTGCGTCTCCCTAGGTACCTCTGCCTCCACCAAGCCTCTGACTTCAGGGGGAGGCAGGCAAGCCCAGGAGAGTATGTCAGTTAGGGTTTGTCGTTGACACGTGGAGCTCATTAACGAGGCTTATTTTTAAATTGTAATTGCAAAATGTAAATGCTCCCCAAACTGATGTGTAATTGCTACCCCCTCCGCCCCAGCCCTTCCCCTCTGGTGCCAGCTTTGCAAGGAGAGAATTAGAAAATAAAAAGGGGGTGGATTATGTAAGCAAAACGATTTTAAAAAAAGAGAGCGAGAGAGCTAAGAATTTAAGTGAGACAGCTGGCGGCTCCTCTGATTACCACCCTTCCAGCATTAGCTGCAAAAATTGTCCTTGCCGACTGCACCAATCCCAGCAATGGTGTCAACTGCGTTTAGTCCCCAGAACAGACCAGACGGGCACTCAGCGAGATAGTCCGGCAGGCGGTGGAGGGTTGGGGGGATGGGGGAGGAACGAGGAGGGAGAGGGTGGGGGATGTCAGAGGGCTATATGAGGTTGCTCTAAGTCATCCACGGAAACTTTCCATTCTATGGAAAGATGCCACACTCGGCAGGCGGGAGCAGTCCCTCAACCCATTTCCATCCTTCCCTTCAATCTAGCATAATGGAGGAGGCCAGAGCCACCTCCATTCTCCCAGGCTGGTCTGGCCTGTTCGGACTTGAGCTCCTGCAGTCTTGGCGTGGAGAGCAATTGGGCTCTCAGTACAATGGCCAGGCCCAGGGAAAACCACCGGACTTGGCAGCGACACCTGTCCACACAGGTTCACCGGGAGTTTCTGACCCTCTCTCTTTTTTCTCTTCCTTTTCTCTCTCTCATATTTATTTTCATCATCTTCCCATCTTCTTTAAGGCCTCACCACCACTATCGTCTGCAGTGATCTCTGTCTCAGAAATGGGCATTGCCGAGCCCACACTTAGGGTGAAGACTTAAGCTCCCTACATATGCCTTTTTCTCTTTTTCTCTGGCTTTTACCTCTAGGATCCATAGCAGGCTTCAGCATGCTCCCTGCACCTCCCTACCCCTAAAACACAGAGCTCCCCAAATGGCCAGAAGGCACAGGAACGAGGACGAGCACTGGGGGCCAGTTCCGCCCCTGTTCCCCCCAGAATACCTGTGGCCTGGCTAAGTTGGGGAGCTGGCTCCAGGAACATTCACCTTTCTGTTCCAGTACTGTCTCCCTCTCCCTCTCTCCAGGGAAACCAGCTTTTGGGAGGAACTGGGCAATGACTGCCCCCAAAATGAAAGCTGATGACCCGTAAGGTCATGGCAGCCCTGAGACAGCAGGGAAATTTACACGAAGTCCTGGGCATTTGGAGTCGGGGCCCAGTCTCACCACAACAGATCCAGTCCTTATCATCGCGTACTTGAAAGAAAGAGGGTTGTTTTGGATAACTGGATTTCTAAATCCCTGCCTATACTGGTACTTAATGTCTTTGAGATCATGAAGTTACTTAAGGGGATTTAAAAAACCCTATCTGATAAGAGGATTAAGTGAGAGTCTCCATTCAAAATGCCTTATAGGTTCTAAAGAACTATTTCTCAGAGTTCATCAGAAACACCTGGGATGCAGTTTCTTCCGTGTTCATCAAAAACACTTGGGGTGCAGATTCCTGGTCTTAACCTCGTCTTAGAAAAGCAGACTCTCTGGAGCGAGGCCCAGGTAGTGCCTTTTAACAAAGACCCCCAGGCAATTCGTAGGTGATAACGCTTGCTCCAGAAGGTTATGGTCATGGTGGATGGAAGCAGCAGCCCAACCATCTGTGTCCACAACACTTCATCGTTCCCAGACTACGGAGAAGAACAGAGAGGGGCACAGGGATGAGGCACAGCTCTGGCCCTGTCCTCAAGGAGCTGAGGAGGAAAGACGTAAAAAACAATACAGTATTGTGGGTTCCCAGCTTGTATAAGCTACGAGCCAACTAATGTGATGGGCAGCTTCTCGAGGTTTCCAGAAGAAAAGATCATTTGCCTGCAGGGTTTACCTATGTATTTAAGGATGGAGAAGCATTTCTTACTGTTTGGGTGATCCTGGCAACTCGAGGATGGCCCTCAGGAGACTCACTCCTTACTTCTCACTCCCAGCTGGGCCAGAAATTCTTCCTGTCAGCTAGCACCGAAGCACCTGTAAAAAAGGACAGAGCAGCTTTCAGAAGGGATTAGAGGCTCCAGGTGATCAGAAACCAAGAGGGCACCTGCTCTGGCTCTGAGGCATTATGCCACCTCCTCCACAGAACCCCCTGCCATGTTTACGATGCCAGTTTCTCTCATCGGTGTGGCTGCTCAGGCCCACCGAGTCATTCGAGAGCCCACGTCCTTGTCACACACAGTTGCAGTAGGCTGTGGTCACCGGCCTGGTTTCCTGATATCAGTTGTACACGCGGCCCTCTCTCCCTGAGAGTGCGGGCAGGTCTCTGAGGGATTCTGGGCCCTAGTTAGTGCAGAGCTGCCTACTTGTTTGAAACTGTAGGAAACTCAAAGGAAGAGTAGCCGTCGTGTTCAGAAGTGTGGCTGAGTCTTGGGCCCTTTTCCAGCGGCAGGCTTTGGCTGGGGTTCTGGGGAGATGTTAATGGGTGGGGGGAAGGGGACCTGTGGGCAGCAGGGAGGAAGAATCAGGAGGGCAATGGACCCCAAGCAGAGATGGGCAGTGAAGGACAGCCTGGGCTTAAAGTCGTTTCTGGCTGGACTACTTACTGATTTATTTTTAGATCGAAGTGAATTATTTTGGCTCTCAGTGTTTGAAATGAACCAAGACGTCCAGAAACCAGGGTCGGTGGTCTGAACTCTTCTAAGGCCTGGCCTGACACTTCCCAGACACACACATTGGTTTTCTCCTCGTGGACTGAGTTGCTAATTTGACTACGTTTGGGGCTAGGATGGCAGGGTCACGGGAGGGAAAACGGGGGAGGACAGCTTGAAGCCCCGGGGCATTTGCAGGGCAGCTTAGGGGAGCACTTCCAGCCAAGAGCCCCAGCCTTGCAATCAGAGGTAAATGCATCTTTAACATTCACAGTTCCTTCCTAGTTAACACCATCTTAGTCTCCTTGTAAAAACACATTTGCACCTCAGTAAAGAATGTAATTAACCAGTGACATGACAACAGGAGGAGTTAAACAGTGGCCTGGGCTTGGAGATGCAGTGGGGAAACGGAAGCTTAGACATTCGCCTGAACAAGATTTTCCCACCTTCCTTCCTGTGTGTGTGTGTGTGTGTGTGTATTTGTGTGTGTGCGCGCACGCGTGCGCATGCACGTGTGCTCACCAACACAGGCACCACTGGGGCTGGGGATGGCAGAGACACAGCATCCGGGTCCTGACGGGGTATGAATTCTAGTCTTCAGGAAAGAGTGAGCTGGGGTATGCTAGGAGGATGGGATGAGCTGAGAGAAGTTTCCAAGATCGGGAGGTTGGTGAATGAATTTCCGTTAACAAAAGCTTCTTGGGTTAACACCAACCCTCTGCCCACACCCCAGACTCCTCCCAAGAGGAGCTGAGGAATAGAGACACATTCAGAGCCGCAGGAGGAGCAGGTGCCCCCCACCTTCCCCTGGCCACAGCCAGTCCTGGGGCAGCCACACAGAGAGGTCCAAGGGATCAGGACCAACCGAGGAAGAGTATGTCCTGACCACCAGATTACTCTTGTCCCACTCCCCACACTCCCGGCCTGTTCCTCCTCCCAGGGGCTGTGGGTGAATTCTGTGAATGGCTCCCAGTTGTCTATGCCCCACCCCGGGGCAGCAAACCCAGGAGAAGTGTTCTGTTCTTCCTTCCCCGAGCCCCACCTCATTTCACTCTGCCACCACTTCCCTTCCCTTTCCCTTCAGGGCAAGAAGATGGTCTTCCTTCCTTTCCATGCCCAGTGACACAACCAAGCATGGGCCCTGTCCCTGGCCATGCCTGCCAGGCCCCTCGTCACCCCACAGTTTACTTCTCCAGCTTGTCAGCTGCCTCCAGACTGAGCTTCCCAGGCAGATGCCCTCATTCTGCACCAATCCCGGGCCCCATACAAGGCAGGACCTCACTACCCCTCAGGGGTTTGCTGCCATGTCAGCTCCTTCCCCAGAACTTTCAGGGACTCCCTGCTCATAGAAGACACCAGCAGAAGTTCACTGAAGGCACTTTAACAAGTGTAGCCTTCAGGGTGTCTGAAGTCTGGCCCCAAACCGCACTGCCCCACTCCTCTCCATTACCCACAGGCTCTCCACCCTCCATCCAAATGCAAGCATTTTCCATTCTCCAAACCTGTCCCACAGCTTCCCACTTCTCCTGCGGCCCCAGTTCTGTATTTCTATGTGACAGGACCTTAGCGATTCTTCAATATTCAACTCAAACATTCTGGTTCTTTCCTTTAAAACCACAAGTAATTTTACCTCCTCTGTGTTTCCAAGTAACACGCTGTTTATCATTTTTTGGAAGCTTTTGCCACATTCTGCTTCATGCTATAGTTATCTTATGTATTTTTCCTCTCTTTCCAAACTGTAAGCTCTTCATGGGCAGAGACTCTGTCTTATCCCTGTAATTTCTCAGTTTACCAAAAACGTGCACATGTAGTGTCTCCTTTAACTCTTAAAGCAACCTCTAAAGGTCATTATTTTAATACAACTTCATTCCCGTTGCCGTTACAAAACAATATATGCTGATTAGGACAAAATAGATAAATAAGAGGGAGAAAATTTAAGTTAGTTGTAATCCCACAATACAAAGATAACCACAGTTAATATGCAGAATAAAATTCTTCTTCCTTAAAAACAGTATCATACTATATAGGCTGTTCCTGTAGTCAGTTTTTTATATTTGTAACATACAAACACCTTTGCATATAAGGAAAATATGCATTATAATCTTGGTGGCTAAGTGGCATTCCATTTATGGATGTACTATAGTTATTCAGCCAGATTTCTATCAGTTGTTGTCTAGATTATTTCCGATTTTTGCTATCATAAGTATTGTCCAAACTTATAGCTGAATTGTGCCCCAGAACTTGATCATTGTTTTAGAATAAGCTTCTAGATGTGGAGCTGTCAAATCCAAAGGTATGTTCACTTTTTTTTTTCTAAGATTTTATTTATTTCTTTGACAGACAGAGATCACAAGTAGGCAGAGAGGCAGGCAGAGAGAGAGGAGGAAGCAGGCTCCCTGCTGAGCAGAGAGCCCGATGCGGGACTCGATCCCAGGACCCTGAGATCATGACCTGAGCCGAAGGCAGAGGCTTTAACCCACTGAGCCACCCAGATGCCCTGGTATGTTCATTTTAAAAAAATTTTTACAAATTACTTACAGGAAGATCACACCAATTTACATCCTATCAGCAATGTATGGGAGATTCCTTTTTCTTTCCTGGTGGTTGTTCCCATTGGATACAATGTGGATAATGTGGATAATGAGGCTTAGGAAGGTCATATCCTGGGCGTGCTTCAAAAAAACAGCCAGCAAGTGGCATGTCTTCCAATTCCAGACATTGACATTTTGTGATTCCAACCTCCCCCCTTGTCTTTGCTCTTGTATTTCTTACCCATCCAAAGGGAGTGCTTGTGGTACTACGTGCTGAGTAAACGTTGCTGCCAGAAGAAAACAGGAGGATGTGCCCTGAGTTGTCAGGTGGGCCTTTCCTGGGAGCTCTGAGGGTGTCAGCCCTCCCTGCCTCATTTCCCAGGTGTCTGGGGCTAACTTGGCAGATGAAAGCTCTGTTCTTGGGGAGCTTTTTACGCTTCCTTCCTGCCCTCTGCCACCCCTCTGGGCAGGGGAACATTGCTTCAATTGAGCCTCTGTGTATTATGAACCCACCGCGTACTGAGGTCTGGGGATAAAAGATCACGCGCGTGCGCACACACACACACGCACACACACACACATTCTCCCTGTCTTCGAGGTGCTCACAGTCTAGATAATAAGGAAACAATTGTACCCTCCAATGTGTGGCGGCTGCTGCTTCTGGCTCTCGGCCACACCACCCCCTCCTCCACCAAAGTCCACAGTGGCAGGGGAGGGGAGAGAGAGGGTCTGGGTCAGGGTGAGGAAGGGTACAAGCCTTGCCTGCCCGCTCCTTCAGCCTCTAATTGTGTCCTTTCTTTTTCCTTTTTTTTTTTAAGGTTTTATTTATTTATTTGTCAGAGAGAGAGAGAGAGAACAAGCAGGAGCACAAGCAGGGGGAGTGGCAGGCAGAGGGAGAAGCAGGCTCTCCGCTGAGTGGGGAGCCTGACATGGGACTCCATCCCAGGACCCTGAGATCATGACCCAAGCCGAAGGTAGATGCTTAACTGACTGAGCTACCCAGGCTCAGCCGGAGCTCCTTCTCCATGTCCTGGTGCAGCCATGTGATTTTCTGTCTTGTCTTTCTGCTCTAGCTTTACCTCTGCCCTCAACTGCCACACTGAACGTGGCATTGAGGCTCCAGAGCCCCTCAGACAGGACCCACACGATAATAGAGAAGAGATGCTGGCCTGCCCCCATGCAGGCACTAATCGGGACCCATCTAAGGGAGGAAGGATGGTCTGAGGCGACACCAGCATGCCCCCACGGGGCACCGCTTCAGGGGTGCAACATACACGGATTTCTCCTTTCCTGGAACTGACAACTACCTGCTTCCCAACCGCCTGGAGAAAGCTTCCAGGCAGAAATTCAGCTTGTAATCTCCGTTCTGTCACTGCCAGCAACTGCTCTGAGCATAAGGAGGGCAATGCACATGACGGAGAGTGCTGAGGAGGAGAGAGAGTCTGGGGCTGGGGGCGCGGGGAGGAGATTGCCCTGGGGGCTGTGGCCACCGTCCTAGCTGGGCATGCTGTCCCTCCACACTCACGCCTCCCTTGCCTGAGGGAGGGGCCGGAGTGTGCCTTTTTCCATCTTGGCCAGAGAAACACACCACCCTCCCTCTTGGGGTCCTGTGAAATCCCTCTCCTCTAGAGGCTAGTGTGCAGCCTGCAACACTACTGCCCCGGGCCCAGGGACTTAGGCTTAATTAACAGGCAGCCTGGGCAGACAGAAACTGACAGAGCTGGATGGGAAGGCGGGAGCCCTATGTGACCTGATGGCCCAGATGTTTCAGGGACAAAGGAGGAGGCAGTAGTGTCATCTTGAAAATGAAGTCCCTTCTGTCCCTACCAGATCTCCGGGAGATCCAGCAGCCTCCATCCCTGGTTCTCTGGCTCCTGTCAGGCCCTTCCCTGCCTTTCCAAGTTTTAAACCAGGCCACCCTCTGACAAGGACGGGCAGGCTTCCCCAGAGAACACCTCTGCCTGTTTTGCCAACTCATACATTTTGCAGGTGACTAGGACAGCAGTGAGCCCTCGGCCTCTGAAATCTCTGGCTAGAGGCCCATTCCAAAGGCCCGTTTCCTGCCCACTCTGAAAAAGCTGCCCCATCCTGTATCTATCCCAGGAGCAAAAAAGAGCAGAGTCACTGTCTCCTTTGGTCTAAGAGCCTTGAAAGAGCCTGTTCCCATCCTGGAGCCCACCTCAGGGCCTGTTCTGGCCTCAGTGCAGTGATGAAAGGACCCTCAGGCACCTCTCCCAGGACAGACATCTGTGAGTGTCCAAGGCCACTCTCACTGCCTTGTCGGGTGAGCAAGTCAAGGAAGCATGGCAGCTCGTTCCAGCCTGGCCATGGGTTTGCTAGGTGGGTCCTTCACCCTTTGAATTCTGTTCCATCATCACCGTCATCACCACCACCATCAGTCTTCATCATTGTACACAAAAGCCTGGGCCTGACAGTGTGATCTCATTCTCTGACTGCTCTGGCTGTTGAACCCACCCGTCCCAGCGAAAGCCTCACGGATCTGCAGAGTGACAAGGCTGGTTCCAGAGAGACCAGATTCCATTCCTTTAGGAAGAGAGGGCCTCCTTGGAAGCTAAGATGATTTACAGACTTGTTTATACTGATTCCCTCCTGCTCAAAAATCTGTAATGGCTTGCCAGGGCCTAAGAAGACAATATTAGAATTTCTTAGCTTCCATTTGTCCCCCATAATCAGCCCAAACCTACCTCTCTTACCAAATCCCCTGGATCTTTCAACCCAACCATTTCTCCAGCCAGGCTACACTGCCACTGTCTCATGACCTAGCGCATACCATGTCTGAGCCCTGTGCCCCCCTCGCTAGGCCATGTGCCCTTTCTGGAGGGCCTTGTGCTCTCCCTTCCTCTCTGCCGTCCAGTTCCATCAAGGTCCTGCACTTGGGTCCCTTTTCCTCAAAGACAGGCTCAAGTCTTGTCTTTCTCTGACCTTCTGCACCTGAATGAGGTCAATCTCTTGCACCCCCATCCTGTGACTGGCCCTCAGGCTTACTCTATTTTGTGATCTTCTGCTTTCTGTGTTAATCTGCATCTCCTCAATAGCATCATACATCTTTGAGGACAAGATCTGTGCCTTCCATTTCTAGAAGGCCACCCATACCCAGGTTAGTACTGTGTTCTTGTAGATCATGCAAAGTATCATTCTGGTCACATGAGGAGGGACCACTACTGGAAAATACTAATTCAGATGAATGCTTAATCAGTTCAGTTGAAAGTTTGCTATTTAGTTATCATTACTTATTGCCAAAGGCATTCTAATTCTCTGTATTTCAATGTGTCTCTGAATGAAGAGCTTTTGACCAAACTATGGATTATTTCAGAGGACTCCTGCACCAATATTAATAAATGAATGGGGAGGGATAGTCCAGTAGAATGGAAAAGGTTTTGAAGTCAGACAAACTTGGATTCAGATCCTAGAGCTTGCAGTTCCTAGCTGTGCGACTTCCATAAGTCTTGGTTTTCCTATTTCTGTAAAATGCAAACAATAACAGCTAGCTCACAAATTGCTTATTTTATGGTAGTATTATATCACCCATGTGATGTGCTTAGCTGATAGTCAAGTACTCAGCCCTCACCAAGACCAGCCTTTCAAAAATGGTGACTATCGTCATCAGTGACAATGATGGTAATGACAGTTTGCTCAGATCTTGTTTGACCAAATGCTACTCATCCTTCACGATTCAGCTCTGTAACATTTTCTCTCTATGCCCCCCTATTGCACGCAAGGTAAATCATTCCCTTCTTTCTGCTCCCCTAATAGCCGGGAGCAGATCTCTTAGACAATAAAGTCCGAGGTTCTCAGCCATGAACTCCAGGCTATATCTCACTAAATGATCGTTATGTGTTCCAATAGGTGTCCCTCCCATTAAACTTCGAGCTCCCTGAGGAAGGTGCTCCTCACGTTTGTGCTTCCAGCTCTGGCCCACCATCAGGCTCAATGTGTATTTATTAAATGAGGTAACAAATGGATGAATAGGAATGCCAAAGGCAGTTAAGAGACCTGGGCAGAATCTGACCAGACACAGATTAGAGCCTGGTGATTGGGACTCCATCATGGAGAGCTAAAGTCCCTTTCAGTGCAGTTAAGACCAGCCCTGACTTTGGAGAAGTTACTTAACTCTTCCAGCAGGATTCCCTGTCTTGGAGAAAACTTCGGACCCACTGGAAGCACTCTGAAAATCTCTGCAAAGCCCTGCATGTCTCCATCCTCCCTTTCTGCTTGGCTGGGCTCAGCCCCTTCTCTGACAACTCCCCTACCATTCCTTTCCCCAGGGTTCTGACCCTCCAGCCAGTGAGCCCCTGCTCCCTCGTCCAGCGAGCCTGTTGAATGATCCTTGTCCTGGGACAGCCTTCTCAGCCCCAGAAGCTCCCTCCAGAAGTAGAAAGTAAGTGTACCTTGGCACAAGCTGACCATTTATTTTTGCCCCGACCTGAAGTGGACCACGTTTTCCTCCTCTCTAGTTCCTCTGCCACACCTTAGCTCAGCAATAGCCTCCTACTGGGTTTCTCTCTGTGTCCCAGTCTATCCTCTACATGGCTGCTGCAAGGATGGTTTTAGAAGATTAGAACCTTCTCTGTGCTATTCTTTTAGCACTTATCCCACCAGGTTGTGGTTGTCTGTTTGCCACTCTTTCTACCCCACTAGATTATATCATCCTAAACTATGTCTCAAGCCAATATATCTCTCCAGAGCCCAGTATGTATTTTGGACATATTGGGTGCTCAATAAATATTTGTTGAATGAAGGAATTAATAAATGTCTATATTCAGTGAGGATATGTACACACAATATGCAAATGTTCTTTACAAAAAGCTATGGTATCCAATTTGTTATTTAATTCTTACAATGGCCCTATCAAGTAGGTATTATGAGCCCTGTTTTTAAAAGCGGGAACTGAGCTTAGAGAAGTGACTTTGTGACTTGCCCAAAGTCACAAAGCTGGGTAAAGAGTGAAGTGAAAGAGCCCCAGGGAGTTTCACGATGACCCCCTCTGCTACACCTGCTCGCCTGCCAAGGTCCACCCAGCCAGGGAAAGGGTGCAAAGAAGCTGAGCTGCTTCAGGTCTGCCTCACTCGGGAAATAAACAAGAAGAATTCTTCTTCTCATCATTTGGTGAGTCGCTGACATTTTGTTTGACAAAGAATCTAGGAAAAGCCTCTCCTGGGACTAGTTTTGGGACTAGGCTGTGATAATATTGCTTTATTGAAAAAGGATGCTAGGAACTGAGCTCCGGATGGCCTTTTACATGGAGTAATTTATGCAGGAAATGAGAAATAATTTTTTTTGAGAAATAATTTTTTTAAAGAAATACACATTGAACTGTACATGGTCACAAAGGTTGACCACACACACACACACACACACACACACAATCCCAGAAACATGGTCACAGACCCACAAAGGTACAAACTTTAGTTCCCAGTCATGATCACAGCCACACACCCCCTAAGAAGTCACAAGACTCCCAGTCACATCAGTACAGAACCCTTGCAAGTGGATACACCCACTTGCAACAGTCCGATGGCTCTGGCTTTCCCTTTCAGGCCTTCCAGGGAAATTGCGATTTTCCCACACACATGTAAATTTCAGTCATTAAGGAACGTACAGGAAGCACGACATTGAAAAAATCAAGATCTCTGTGCCCCCCTGCCCTTCTCGGGGCCCTGTTCCCTCCTGCAATGATCACTCTGCTTGTGGAGAGATGCTGCCAACCTGATGACCTAGCACCCAAGGCACAAGTTCCCACTCCCAGAGATTTACACCTTGGGCTTCACAGAGGTTTCAGTCATAACCTGCTCCTGGAGGACAGCGAAGGAATGATAACAAGGGCGAGAGATGAAATGTCTGTAAAATTCTCATTCAGATGCCACTCAGAAATGAATGTCGGGAATGGAAGGGACCGGTAAAAGGATTTTATTTAGGGAGCTTCCCTCCCTAGGCTGGTGGTGAAGGGTTGGGATTCACAAGGATATCTGAAAGTCAGGAATTCTCTTCCATTCATGGTGATTTTTGACCTGGGTTCAGAGCAGAGCCCCGGATTCCTGCTCTGGTGGAATTAACAACTGAGATACTCAGAGAGGCCAGAAACTGCACCTGGAACCAGGACACCTGACTTCTAGCCATGACTCTCCTGTATTATTAGCTCTGGATGTGACCCTGGGCATACCACTGCTTGGGCCTCAGTTTCTCTATCCATAAAGTGGGAAAGTTAGGACCACATAGTTGTTTCTGCCAGGGTCTCATCAGAAGGCCCCTTGCTCTGCCTTGGCCAAGTGTTAGTGAGACGTCCTACACTTCCGTATCTGCATGGTGATTTATACATCCCAAACCATATCCAGCCACATCTGTCAGCTTTTTGCTTGAGCGTCACAGTAACTTCGGGATGTTGGTAGTGCTGAAATCAATACACCCATTTTACAGATAGAATAATCAAAACTAAGACTTAAAGTGTCTTGGCCAAGGCTGCAAAAAGAATCAGTATTGATTCAACTTACACGGAATTCAAATCTCTTGGATATCACTCCCTATTTAAAGGGAAAAAATGTATAACATACCTTGAAAATCCTGGCGTTTGCTCTGGAAAATATTTTTTTTCTATTGCCTATCTTGGACTTATTAAATAACAACTGTGATTTTAAGGCTCCTGCTGCCTTTTTGCATGGCTTAGGATGGACGCCCAGGGCAGACGTTCTTTCATTTAGGAAAAAGATGTAACCATCCTTTGGCTACTAAAGGAGGGCCTAATCTGGGAGGGAAAAGATCAAAGAAAAGGGAACTCATTTGTTATTTGCTCATTTAACAAATGTTTATTGAGTGCCTGCTATGTGCTAGGAACTGTTTACAATTGTTAAAAAAAAAAAAAGATGAAAATCTCAGCATTCACGGAGGTTACATCCTGGTTGGGGGAGGATGGAGATGGGAATGGTGGGCAGATGATGGCAAGATGCATAAATAAAATACATAGTGTCAGATAATAAGGGCAAAGCAGAAAAGGTAAATGGAAGGGAGTAGAGCATTTGGAATTTAAAGTTCCCCACTAACTTCCTGGGGAAACGAAGAAGCCAGGGGCTTAAAGATAGAGAAGTGTGAAACTCAGCAGAAGAGAGCAGAAAGAAGGCTCCAGCAAGGGGGTGGCCGGCCAGGTTGTGCGGGAGAAAATGGGCAGTGAGATTCCTTCTCTGCAGATGGGAGAAGGATCTGAAGAAGTTGCCTCATCTGTGAAGCTTAACTTAGTCCTGCTCTGGGCCATGGCCCCCACTGGCCTCTCCTCCTGGTGGAGACCAGGGCTAGGTGAGTGAGGCCAAAGGGTTGCTCAGTAGTGGAGGTGAAACCTGGATCAGTGGGAAGTGTGGAGCCTCACCATACTGAAATTCGAGGCAGAAGGAAGAATCTGTAAAACCAATCCTGTCGTCATTTAAAAGTCTGGTGTTTTGTTTACCGTGTGTTTCTGTCATTGACCTTGATAAAAATTTTTTTTCTTTAATTAAAATGGTATTTCTTCTGATGACTGAGTTTTTGGGGACTTTGGGGAGTCCCAGGAGGCCTGGCTCCTGCATCTTTAGTAAGAATTCACACAAGACAGCTCTCTGCTGGGAAGCGAGAGAAGGGGCCATGTCCGAGAAGAGGGAAGTGGGCAGGTAGAGCAAAGGAGGCCTCACGAGCAAGACAGATGGGAAGGGGAGCAGGACTTATTCCCGGAACAGAACCTTGAAGCAAGACATGACCAGGAGAATCCAAACACCCTTGCTCTCTTGGGTCCTCGGGGAAGCTGGATTTCCCACAGTGTGGGAGGGAATCTCAAGCCGTTCTACCAGGATATTCATGGGAAAGTAAGCCTTGCGGTCTGGAGGGCTTGGGGGTCACACGGCTGGTGGCAGACAGCCAAGTGCTCCCCCTCCCAGCTCCACAGCCAAGGGTCCACTGTGATAATTATACTATGAAGGCACCAGAGTCTGTGGGGGCTTCTGGGAGCAAAGCTGCCGTTTGCCACCATCAGCAGTCCTGCCCTGGTCTGGGATGGGAGTGGAAGGTGGTCACTATTTGCTTTCACTCCAAGGGAAAGGATAGGGTGGCACCTTGTTGCTCTGTCTGCTCACCAGAGTGTGACATCCCCCCCAGGGGGGCGGGGTAGAGAATAGGAGGGAACTATAAAACAAAAGGGAAGGGCGCCTGGGTGGCTCAGTGGGTTAAGCCTCTGCCTTTGGTGCAGATCATGGTCTCTGGGTTCTGGGATCGAGCCCCGCATCAGGCTCTCTGCTCAATGGGGAGCTTGCTTCCCCTTCTCTCTCCCTGTCTGCCTCTCTGCCTACTTGTGAGCTCTCTTCTCTCTGTCAAATAAATAAGTAAGATCTTTTAAAAAGCAAAACAAAAGGGAAAACTCTGTATGACAGGGCCAGTGTTCTCCAGGGCACCCCAGCCCTCTGGCTCACAGATCTGCCTCCAAGGGAGGTGCCTGGACTCAGAGCCAGTCTGCTTTCCCCACTCTTGCTCCTTGCTTTCTTCCAGTGCCCTCCAAACCCTAACAGACAAAACCCTAGGTTTAACCTTAGATGATCTAATCCTATGTTCAAAAATCTTACTGTTAAAAAAAAAATAGATCAGGTAGTTGAGACCTTTCATGACATGGCCCCGACCTCATTTCCCTGGCTTATCTCTCACATCTCTCCAAGTCAGGGGACAGCAAACTATACCCACACCAAATCCCAAGACGGTCTCTTTTTGCCAGTAAAGTTCTATTGGGACACAGCCACACCCATTCATTTGCTATTATCCATGGTGGCTTTCCTCAACAGCGGGAGAGTTGAGTCATCTCAGCACAACACCTGGAATATTTACAGGCTGAAACGTTCCATGAAAAGTTCGCCAACCTAGTCTCGGTTCTAGGAAAACTGTGCTCATCCTCTTCCCTGCAGACTCCTCCGGGCCCTTGCTGGTTCTACTCCCCAAGCCTCGGGTGCTCCTTTTCACTGCTCTAGTAGCTGAAATGGGGCTCATTCTTCAAGGACTCAGCTTCTATATTATCTACTCTGTGACGTCTCCTGAATTCCTATAAATATTACTCCCCCCCGCCCCCGCCACCCCGTACAGCCCCAGCATATTGCTAGGATGACCACACATAATTTATCACCCAAACTGGCACAATTTTGAGAATGAAGGGGATCACGATGAATAATTACACAGAAATTACAGCCTTTAACCAAGACCGTCCCAAGCAAATGGGGTCATAGGGCGGCCCTACACTTAATGCTTAGTTCGTTCTGCCTTCTATGGGTCAGCTGTTGACATATTTAGCTCCCATAAAAGTCACAATGCTCAATGGCAAAGGCTGTGCGTGTGTGTGTGTGTGTGTGTGTGTGTGTGTGTGTGTATGGCACTGTGGGAGGGTCTTGTTGACCCTGAGAGCATTCATATAGATAAGCTATGATCAATTAATATTGTTGAAATGAAAAAGGTAGAGCTCTGGTCCTAAAGGAAACAAAAGCAGCTTCTCTAAGAGCAGCAAGGTGGAACGACCAAAGACAGAGGAACCATTAGCCGAATGGAGAGCCGCTTGTAGCCAGTGGAGGGTGCCCACCGGTTTGTGTAATTGTGCATGCATTCCCAGCACGAGACCATGCCAGGGCGTGCTACCCCCAGGTACTCCCACCTTTCTGCTTCCTTGGCTGCCCTGCAGCCCCCTACCTTCCTCTTCCCAGCTCTGTCAATCCAGAGCTTAGCTGCTTTCCCTCCAGCTCTCTCTCAGGATGTCTGGGGTCCCCCTACACATCAGAATGCTGCGCTTACAGTGGTCAGAATAAAAGGGAGGGGCACCACTTCAAGGATGATATTTTATTTCTGCAGGTTCTGAGCTGAGACTGAATTCTGGGTGTTCAGAATTGAGAGATACAACTCCTTTCATAAAGCACCAGCACATTCTTTGGACAGCAACTCACCAAAGTGGGAGACAGGAAATAGCAAGAAACTAAGATGACCCATTTAACGTTTTGATACTCTCCATCTGTTCTCTACTAAACAGCCAGGGAGATCTTTTTGAAGTGCAAATCCATTCTATCCCCTCCCCTCTTCTCCTGGTTTCAAACACAGTACTAGCTTCCCATTCCTCTTGGATCAAGGCCAAAATCCTTACCTTGGCCTAGAAGTTCAGGTGTGGTTTGGCCCTGCCCAGCTCATCTGCTTCCTCTAGCTTGCTCTCTGCCTTCCAGCCACCCAGGACTTTGGTCCCTCAAATAGAACATGCTTCTTCTGACCACAGGACCTTTGCATAAGCCAACCTACCTTTCTGGAAGATGCTCTTTTCTTGTCCACTTTCAACTACTGACAGCCTGCTTCACTTTCACCTCTCAGCTCAAGTCACTTCCTCGGGGGAGCTACACTGAACTCTTGTGCCAGGTGAGGATCCTCTGTATGTTGCATTTCTTCTTTTTTTTTTTTTTTCTTAAAGATTTTATTTATTTATTTGACTGAGAGAGACATAGTGAGAGAGGGAACACAAGCAGGGGGAGTGGGAGAGGGAGAAGCAGGTTTCCCACTGAGCAGGGAGCCTAATGCAGGGCTTGATCCCAGGACCCTGAGATCATGACCTCTGTATGTTACATTTCTTCATTCAGTTTCAGTACTTAATTCATTTATGATTCTTGGAGTAATGCCTAGGCTATCAGGCACTAGGCTATAAGCTCCATGTGGGCGGAGACCCCTGATTGTTTGGCTCACCTTGAGTCCCTAGCACCTAGTAGCTCTCAAAAATTTTAACGGAGTGATCATTCGCACCAACCCGAGTCAAAGATCAGGAAGGTGACCTCGGACCATTTCTCAGTGTAGTAAACTAAAGGGACTGAAAGTAAGAGCTAGGGATTAAATTCTTCTCATCCTCCACTTTCAGCTCTTTCTCCTCCTTATCCTAACAAAGCTGTCTCTAGGGACCTATCGCACAGAAGGCCACATAATGGAGTTTTCACAGGCCGAGGCCCCCGCTGTGAGCTCACAGGACAAGACAGGCAACAGATGTGGACAGACTCATATAGAGCTGATCAATAACCAATAAAGAAGCCTGGGCCAGGGCCAACCAGATGGGAATGATGAATTCGCAGTAGGTCTTATTTCCTCCATGCTCCTTCCCACACCATCTTAGGCTCAAAAGGAACCCAGAGGGGCCTTCTCTGTTCTGTGAATCCCTCCCTCCCCACCCACCCCCCCGCCCTGCGCCCTTCGCTCCCTCCGCCCCTGCCTCTCTCCCTTCCTCCTTCCCCCACCAACTTCCTTCGCTCTTGTGTAGTATCCTTCATGCGTATGGACATCTTGACCCCACGACAATGTAATCTTCTTGAGGTTAGGGACTGTGCCTTAAGTGACTTTGGACACCCCCGGCTCCTGGTGCCAGGTGCGGCACATGGTGATTATCCCTGTTCAGACCTGCAGTGGTGAGTGCCCGGGGTAGAGAGCCAGGGAACAGCTTTAAGGCCTGGGTGTGGGGTAGTGCCGGGGAGGCCGTGGGGGCACCGTGATCCCAGGTTTGCAGAAAGGGTCAGCTGATGGGCCAGACAAATGCTGAGGCCTTCAAAGCCCAGCCCGCCCTGGAGCGAGAAGCTGCCTCCTCCATGGGCCGGCTCATCTCAAGTGTAGATCTTGCCTTCCCAGGTCTGGAGGATGACGCGTTCGCTCAGCCTGCCCCGCCTGGGGTGGGTGGTGTCACAGACAGCCAAGCTCTTGTACCCTGGGGTGGGGCTAAGCGGAGGGGCCCCACCCAGCCAGGGAGAAAACAAAGCAGCTGCCTCCGTGCTGGTACTGGCACCAGGCCGGCTCCCTGTGAAGTGAGGCCTCTGGGCTGGGCTGATCCATAATAGAAAATGCAAGTGGCCCAAGGTAGCGACTCCAAGCCCCTGGGCCCCGGGCGGGACTGGGCAGTAGCCTACAGGTTGGGAGCACAGGGATTAATAACGCATCAATTTTAATGCAGGGAGAGGTTTTTTCCCTGCTTCACAAACAGCAAAGTGAATGTTTGAGCATCCCGGCAGGGGGTTAATGAGGACTCTGATTAGTTATTCGGATTTCTCCACACTGCCTCAATCCATCCTACTAGGGAGGCAA